>ML429084.1:85411-154312 GCA_005239525.1 Nicotiana knightiana | reverse complement strand
AACCCCAAAAATAAGTCAAAGGGAAAGTCGGTTGCCTCCACTAGCCAGTCTGAAGAGCCAGTGTTGGTGGCGGAACCCTCACTGCCCCAGCCTGCCATTCTAGAGGAGGCTCCAGGTCCGTCTTCCTCCACAGCTACTGACATCCCCTCCACCAGAGCCTATCCCATGACTGGTCCCGCAGTCCATTGAGGGCACTCTAACAGAAATTTTAAAGAACCAGAAGAAAATCCTGGACGCGTTGGGTGCACATGAGAGTGAATTGACAAAGTTGGCCAAAGAAACAAAGAAGTTGAGGAAGACTAGGGTGTCAAAGGAGGAGGTGGCGAAGCTGAGAAAGGAGGTCGACAAGCTATCAGGCGATCAGATTCCATTGGAGATGCTACTAGCCGACCCCAAAGAGCCCCAGCCAGTGCCTCAGTCAGTGCAGGAGGAGGATCCGGTGAGGCCACTGAAGAAGAGGAAGGTCATGTCCCGTGCCCAGAACATCAGACTTGTACTGGCAGACCCTCCCACAGAGCACACTCAGGCTCAGAGCCAGGAGGCCCAGTCCACCGGAGATCCATCACAGGCTATACCAGACCCAGCTCCTATAGGTTCCCCATCTCAGGCAGCTCCTTCCTCATCTCAGGCAGTTCCTACCCCATCTTAGACAGAGCAGCATGGACCACAGCAGGCCGAGGGCCATTAGGGAGTTTTCTTTACTCTCTCTCTCCCATATTTTGCGCACTATTTTTGCTTTATAGCATTGAGGACAATTTTTTCTTTAGTTGGGGGAGTGGCCCTACATGCATTTCATTTTGGCTACATCGGATTGTATAATGAAAACAACTTTTTGTTTCTTTTTCTTTCTGATTATTTTCCTTTTTGGTATGTATAAGATAACTATCCATTGTAAATACTTATCCCTTATGTATATTCATCTAATTCCCCTATTGTACATATTCATTCCATCCCACGCACTTTACTTTATTTTACGCATTTCTTTTCTATTTTATAGCTTCTTACTTTTCTTTCATAGCTTCTTGTTTGGTTTTTGCGTGAGCAATAAACCTTTGGTTTTCTTAACGTCACGGTTCTTTCCAAAGGTGGAACTTGTGTGAACCGGGTGGCTCTTCCCAAGGATGGACGGTGTGACAACCTTCTTAAGGGTTTGAGTCTATTTTTCCTTTTCTTGTTATTTTGTTTTTCGATAATGGTGCCTCAAGCAAAGATTAACTTGGGCCTAACACAGTTGCCTTTGATCCCATGGTCAAAGACAAACCATTATGTTACGGATGGTGATAGTGATGATCTTGAGACTCTTGTGTTGGCCAATAATCATCGGGTGGTTCTTCGGGACCATTTTTGTTACTCAAAGCACGACTAAGGTTGTTGTGGGACCTCAACTCGGTTTCTGTAACAATCCTTTAGATGTGAGTGGTGAGAAATTCGTAATTGCAAGTCCAAGTTCCGTGCCACTAGTCTAGAACTTGCCCTGAGTGTTGTCTAGGCAAAATTCTAGGTGATTTGACTTGAGAAGTGACTATAGGCTTTCCTTGGCTTGAACAAAGAATTGAACACTTCCATGACCTTCCAAAAGACATATTCCCTAGTCAACCCTTTTGATCCCTAAGCCTTTTCTTTCAACCCAAGTTACAAGCCTTTAAACATTCTTTTGCCCTCTCTTGGCACCCGATCTTTCCTTGGCGCTAGGAAAAAAGCATAAGTTTGGGGGAGAGACGAGGGATGTGATGAAGTGAAAAAGAAGGCACAAAATAAATAAATAAAGGAAAGAGAAAAGGCAATGAAAAAGAATTAAAAGAAAAGAATGAACAAAATAAGAAATAAAGGGAATTGATGAAAAAGTGTCTCTCCAACCCTGCAAAAGATAAAAGGACTCAAAGAGTCAAGAAAATGTGAGAGCAACAAAAAAATGAAGTGCTTAAGGAAAGATAAGACTCACTCTAATCAAATTCTTCCTACTCTTGACCAAAAGCCTTCATCATGATTCCACAAAAGCCCTATATGATCTCAGGCTGAGTGAAGCCTACATTAGTGGTGATGTACACAAAGGGAAAGCCTATGGTACTTTGAGCCGAACTTGGGACTCTTTCCTTGATGAGAGATGAGCGATTCACAATATTCCTCGTTCTGGGTGTCATTATTCTGAAAGGTGAGATGCTTAGGGAAGTTACGGAATAAGAGTCCGGGATCCACACTGACCGAGGTAATAGTTAGAAGTTCACTGATGAGTTGGACCAACCCTTGAAACTCTTGTATCACACTGGAAACTATGATTTTGAAAAGTTCAATCATTGTCAATGATTCAGTCGCATTAGGGGCTATGGTTAGTTCCAATTGATGCTAGTTGAGGTCACCATTAGTACAACCAATTTTTTGTGAAATATCTCATAGGGGTGGGGCTTATTTTGTTTTGCTTAAGGACAAACAAGAGCTTAAGTTTGGGGGAGTTGATAACTTGGCTTTTTGCCTCGTTTTCCATGCCCTTATACATGAATTTTGGATACAATTTCACACAAAATGGCCCCGAAAGATTACATGTTGTGCTTGTTGCAGGATTGAACCAGAAATGAAGGCATTCAGTCTAAAATATGCTCAAAATAGGAGTGAATCCGGCACAAGGATCAAACCCAACAAGGTTGCTCAAGACAACAAGGCCACCGCGCCCGCGATCGTGGTTTCGCGGACCGCGGTGCCTTTCCAGTGAGCTCAGAAATTAAGACCATCATCCACCACGGCCGCGGTCATGGTTTCGCGGAACGCGGTGCCTTTCCAATGAGCTTAAAATTAAGACCATCATCCACCGCGGCCGCAATCAAAGTTTCACGGACCGCGGTGGATTTCAAGTAAGATCCAGAAAATTGCAAGTCCCAACCGCGGCCGCGGTCGAAGTTTCACGGACCGCGGTGGCAATCCAGTGAGGTCCCAATGTTTTCGCGGACCGCGGTTGTGTTTTAGCGGTCCGCGGTGGTCCCTGCAGGGGTATTTTTGTCCGAAAATTTGGCAAACTATGAATAGACTATTTTGTAATTTCTTTAGGCATCTGAAACATATCAGTTGTTTTTCAGAGTAGAGAGCTCGTGAATATTTTAGGGTTTTTATTTCTTTAGTTTTATTCTTGAAATTTTAACATTGAAAACTTCAATTTCATTGTTAGGAATCAATTAAATGGGTTGTTCTTCTTCTCTATCATTGTTCTCATCTTTGATTATGAGTATCTAGACCCATTAGCTAGGGTTGTGGCTCAACCCTAGTGTGGGTATGTAATGGGGTTTTGAAATTAAGGTTGGGAAATTAATGGGTGTTGGCTATTTAGGCTATTTCAAGGTTTTTATTGCTATAATTAGTGGTTGCAAACACTAATTAACCTTTTCATGACTTGGGTCTTTCTTGAGAAAGAAGACTTGAGTCTAGAAATTAGACTAATAGGAAATTAGGGCATTATCAAGAGATTGGTAGTCCCAATCAAAGGGGTTAAGCCCAGAAATGGTAAAACCCTACTTGAGCCCTAGTTAACGGGTTAAACCTCGAGAGAGTAACACCCTACCTAAACCTTTATTGCTTGATTATTGGGCACCCAATTGGGCTCAAGAGAGGCAATTAGGGTATAATCACTCAAACTACTGAGAGGTATAGAGTAAGCACCTCCGTGCTTTGGTTATAGCTATATCCCTAGAAAATTCCCTGACCTTAGAATTGAATCCCTTTATGTATCCACCTAGAAAACAGACACGACCCTAGTTCCTTTATCAATATTAGAAAACAACAACAAAAACAAAACAAAAGTTAGTCATTAATTAGCTTACAAACAATAGAATACACTTAGCATAGTTCAACACCAACCAATGTTTAGAAATGCAATTAGAAACACTCGAACCTTCTAGATCACTTATGCACTCACTCCCATCTATAGGCTCCATGTGGATTTGATCCGGACCATTCGGGTAAAAGCTACACGACCCTTACTTTCATACTTATATAGTAGTGTGGGTGAGGCGCTGTCACCCCCGGGACCCCGTCCAATTACACCAACCTGTTCCAAAACATAATGCGGACTTGCTCGAGGCCTCAATTCACATTAAACAACATCGAAACCACGGATCGCACTAAGATTCAAACTTTAAGAACTTGAAATTTCAAACTTCCACATCCGATGCCGAAACCTATCAAATCACGTCCGATTGACCCCAAATTTTGCACACAAGTCATATTCGACATTACGGACCTGCTCCAACTTCCGGAATCGCATTCCGACCCTGATATCAAAATTTCCACTTCCGGTAGGATTTCTCAAAAACCTTCAAATTTCGAAATGACTTCAAAATAACCTACGGACATCCGAATTCACTTCCGATCGCTCTCCTAACTCCAGAATCACCATACAGAGCTATTCCCAGGCTCGAAATCCCAAACGGACATCAATAACACTGAAATGCGCTTCAAGCCACACTTAGAATATTTCTTCAAAAATTTTGACTTCCACAATATACGCCGAAATGTTCTCGGGTTATCCAAAGCCCGATACAGACATACACCCAAGTCCGAAATCATCATACGAACCTGATGGAACCTTCAAATCCTTATTCGGAGGTCGTTTACTCAAAATTCCAATCTTAGTTGATATCTACAACTTAAGGCTTCTGAAATGAGAATTTTCTTTCCAATTTGACTCCGAAATTCAACTCCGACCACGCCCACGGATCATAATACCTGAAATAGAGCTGCTCAATACTTCAAACCGCTGAACGACACGCTAGATCTCAAAATGACCGGTCAGGTCGTTACATAAAAAACAAACAGTTTTAATCATTTAGTATTCAGATCTTAAAACACATCTTAGTATTCAGATGTGTATTTAGATCAGACGTCTTAATCTCAATACATATTTTGATATTCAGATAGGTATTCAGATTCAGACGTCTTAATCTTTAAAAATACAAATGAGGCCTAACTTCAAGATATTTATACTATCATGCGAAACTAAAACAGAGAAAGTTGAGTAAGAGGTACCCCTAGAATTAGAATTACATATCTTCGCCATGAACATTCCTTTTAATTTTGGTGTTTTAGGGTAAAAAAAAAATGATTTCAAATTTTTCGTGTGCTAATGTCCCCACGCCATCTTTATTAATTCGGGGGACGGGCTTCAAATCGCCTAAAATTTTGTGGGACCATAAAAATGACCTAATGAATAATAGTCATTGCTTCTCCATGACTGTTCCTCATTTTTTTTGACGTTTTAGGACCATTAAATAAGAATTCAGCATGATTTCTGATTTATCGTGTGCTAATGTCCACACCATCTTCATGAATTTGTGCAACTAGTGAATCACCTAAAATTTTGTGGGCCCATCAAAAACGATCTAATGAACAATAGTCATTGCTTCTCCATGATTGTTCCTCATTTTTTGGCTTTTTAGGACCATAAAACAGGAGTCCAGCATGATTTTTTATTTTTCGTGTATTAATGTCCACGCCATATTCATGAATTCGGGCGACTGACCTTGAATTGCCTAAAAATTTTGGCCCCATAAAAATAACCTAATAAATAATAGACATTGCTTCTCCATGATCGTTCCTCTTTTTTTTGCCATTTTAGGGCCATAAAACAGGAATTCACCTTGATTTCTGAATTTTATGAGCTAATAACCACACCATCTTTATGAATTCGGACTACCAGCCCCGAAATGCCTAAAATTTTGTGGATCCACCAAAAATGACCTAATGAACAATAGTTCTTGCTTCTCCATGGCCATTCCTAATTTTTTGGCATTTCAGGGCCACACAACAGGAATTGAGCACACTTTTCGATTTTTTGTGTGCTAATGTCCATGACATCTTCATGAATTGGGCGACCAACACTAGATCGCTTAAAAAATTTTGGGCCCATAAGAAACGATCTAATAACAATAGCTATTGATGTCCATGAACATCCCTTGGTTTTTGGTGTTTTTGGAGCATAAAATATGAATTCATCACAATTTCCAATTTTTGTGTGCTATTGCTTACGCCATCTTCATAAATTTCGGCGACCGGCCCTGAATCGCCTAAAATTTTGTGAGCCTATCATAAATGACCTAATTAACAATAGTCATTTCTTCTCTATGACTTTTTCTTATTTTTTGGCATTTTAGTACCATAAAATAGGAATTCAACATGATTTTTTATTTTTCGTGTTCTAATGTCCACGTCATCTTCATGAATTCGAGTGACAAGCACCAAAGCGCCTAAAATTTTGTGGACAATCAGAAACAACTTGATGAAAAATAATCGTCGATTCGCCATTACTGATCCTCATTTTTTGGTGTTTTAGGGACATAAAATAAAAATTCAGGACTATTACCAGATTTTCGTGTGCGAAGTCCACGTAATCTACATGAATTCAGGCGGCAGGCCCCGAATCTCCTATAATTTTACGGGCTCATAAAAAATAACCAATGAATAATAGTTATCGCTTCAGCATGATTGTTCCTTATTTTTGGCGTTTTAGGGCCATAAAACAGGAATTCAAGACGATCCCTAGATTTTCATGTGCATAGTCCACACCATCTGCATAAATTCGAGCGACCAGCCCCGAATCTCCTAAAATTTTGTGGGCCCATAAAAACGACCTAATGAACAATAGTCATTACTTCACCATGGTTGTTCCTTATTTTTTGGTATTTTAGGGCCATAAAATAGAAATTCAGGACGAGCCAGATTTTCGTGTGCTATAGTCCATGTCATCTACATAAATTCAGGCCCATAAAAATGACTTAATGAACGATAGTCATCGCTTCGCCATGAATGTTCCTTATTTTTTAGCGTTTTAGGGCCATGAAATAATTTTCGTGTGCTATAGTCTACGCCACCTGCATGAATTCAGATGCTCGACCCAAATCTCCTAAAACTTTATAGGCCCATAAAAAATGATCTGATGAAAAATAGTCATCACTTTGCTATGACCGTTCCTCCTTTTTTTTGGCATTTGAGAACCATACAATAGAAATTCAGGATGATTTCTAGATTTTCGTGTGCTATAGTCCACGCCATCTGCATGAATTTGTGAGACCGGCACCGAATATCCTAAAGTTTTGTAAGCCCATAAAAACGACTTATGATTGATAATCATGGCTTCGCTATGACTGTTACTCATCTTTTGGCATTTTAGGGCTATACAATAGGAATTCAAGACGATTCTCAGATTATGCTATAGTCCCCCATCAACATGAATTCGGTTGACCGACCCTGAATCTCATAAAATTTTACGAGCCTAGAAAAAATGACCTAATGAAAACTAGTCATCGCTTCGCCATGACAGTTGCTCGATTTTGGCATTTTAGGGCCATAAAGCAGGAATTCATGACGATACCGAGATTTTTGTGTCCTATAGTCTATGCCATCTACATGAATTCGGATGACTGACCCCGAATATCCTAAGATATTGCGAGCCCATAAAAAATGACCTGATAAAAAATAGTCATCGCTTCGCCATGATCGATCGTCATTTTTTGGCATTTTAGGGCCATAAAACAAGAATTAAAGATGATTCCCAAATTTTCGTGTGCCATAATCCATGACATCTACATGAGCTCGGGAGACCGAATCTTAATCTTCTAAAAGTTTACGGATCATAAAAACGACCTAATAAACAAAAGTTATCTCTTCACCAAGACCATTCCTTATTTTTAGGCGTTTTAGGGCCATAAAAAAGGAATTTAGGATGCTTCCTAGATTTTTATGTGCTATAGTCCACGCCATCTTCATGAATCCGGGTTACCAATCCCGAATCTCCTAAAATTTTGCGGGTCCATAAAAAATGACCGAATGAACAATAGTCATTACTTTGCTATGATTGTTCCTTATTTTTGACGTTTTAGGGCTATAAAACAGGAATTCAAGACAATTCCCAGAGTTTTCTGTGCTATAGTCCACGCCATCTGCCTAAATTCGAGCACATAACAAATGACCTAGTGAATAGTAGTCATTGCTCCTCGTTTTATGGCGTTTTAGGGCCATAAAACAAGAATTCGGGAAGATTTCCAGATTTTTGTGTGCTATAATCCACGCCATCTGCATGAATTCAGACGACCGGCCCCAAATCTCCCAAAATTTTACGGGCCCATAAAAACAATCTAAGAATAATAGTCATCGCTTCTCCATGACAGTTCCTCGTGTTTTGGTATTTTAGTGCCATAAAACAGGAAGGATGATTCCCAGGTTTTCGTGTACTATAGTCCACACCATCTGCATTAATTCGGACGACCGACCCTAAGTCTTAGAAAATGCTGTTGGCCCATAAAAAATAACCTCATGACCAATAATCATTGCTTCGCCATGACCATTCCTCTTTTTTGGCATTTTAGAGCCACAAAGCAGGAATTCAGGATGATTCGAAGATTTTTCGCTACTATAGTCTATGCCATCTGCATGAATTCGGCCGACCGACCGGGACCTCCTAAAATGTTACAGGCCCATCACAAATTACATAATGAATAATATTCATCACTTCTCCATGAGATTTCCTCGTTTTTGACATTTTAGAGCCATAAAACAGGAATTCAGGACAACTCAAAGATTTTCCTGGGATATAGTCTATGTCATCTGCATGAATTCGGGTGATCGGCCCTGAATCTCCTAAAATTTTACTGGCCCATAAAAAATGAGCTAATGAACAATAGTCATCGTTTCTCCATGGCCGCTGCTTGTTTTTAGCGTTTTAGGGCCATAAAACAGGAATTCAGGACGATTCCCAGATTTTTGTGTGTTATAGTCCACACTATGTGCATGAATTTCGGCGACCAGACCCGAATCTCTTAAAATTTAGTGGGCCCATAAAAAGTTCCTAACGAATAATAGTCATCGCTTAGCCATGACAGTTCCCCATTTTTTTGGCATTTTTAGTGCCATAAACAGGAATTCATGACGATACCTAGATTTTTATGTGGTATAGTCTGTGGCATCTATATGAATTCGGGCGACTGGCCCCGAATCTCCTATGATATTGCGAGCCTATAAAAATTGATCTGATGAAAAATAGTCATACCTTCGCCATGACCGATCCTCGTTTTTTGGCGTTTTAGGACCATAAGACAGGAATTCAATACGATTCCCATATTTTTGTGTGCCATAATCCACGACATCAACATGAGCTTGGGAGACCGACCCTTAATCTCCTAAAATTTTGCGGGACCATAAAAAATACCTAATGAGCAATAGTTATCTCTTTACCATGAATGTTCCTCATTTTTTGGCGTCCTAAGGCCATAAAAAAGGAATTTAGTACGATTCTTAGATCTTCATGTGCTATAGTCCATGCCATCTTCATGACTTCGGGATACTGGCCCCGAATCTTCTAAAAATTTTGCAGTCCCATAAAAACGACCTAATGAACAATAGTCACTGCTTCGCTATGACCATTCCTTATTTTGGCATTTTAGGTCCATAAAACAGGAATTCTGGACGATTGCCAGATTATTGTGTGCTATAATCTATGCATCTGCATAAATTCGGGCCCATAAAAATGACTTAATGAATAGTATTCGTTGCTTCGCCATGAATGTTTGTCGTTTTTTGTCTTTTTAGGGCCATAAAACAGGAATTAGGACGATTTCAAGATTTTTGTGTGTTATAGTCCATGTCATCTGCATAAATTGGGACGAGCGACCCCTAATCTCCCTAAATTTTGCGGGCCCATAAAAATGATCTAAGAATAATAGTCATCGCTTAGCCATGATCGTTCCTCATTTTTTTGGTATTGTAGGGTCATAAACCAGGAAGGATGATTCCAGATTAGCGTGTACTATAGTCGACACCGTCTGCATGAATTCGGACGACCGGCCCCGAGTCTTCAAAAATTTTGTGGGCTCATAAAAAATTACCTAATGAAAAATAATCATCACTTTGCCATGACAGTTCCTCATTTTTGGCATTTTAGGGCTATAAAGAAGGAATTTAGGATGATTCCAAGATTTTTCGGTGCTATAGTCTAGGCCATCTGCATGAATTCGGGCTACCGACCCGGATCTCCTAAAATATTACGGGCCCATAAAAAATGACTTAATGAACAATAGTAATCGCTTCGCCATGATCTTTCCTTATTTTTGGCGTTTTTAGGGCCATAAAGCAGGAATTTAGGACGATTCCAAGATTTTCCTGTGATATAGTCTATGTCATCTGCATGAATTCGGGCAATCAGCCCTGAATCTTCAAAAACTTTTAGGGGCCCATAAAAATTGACCTAATGAACAATAACCATAGTTTCTCCATGACTGTTGCTTGTTTTTAGCGTTTAGGGCCATAAATCAGAGATTTAGGACGATTCCCAGATTTTTTTGTGTTATAGTCCATGCCGTCTGCATGAATTTCGGCGGCTGGCCTCGAATATCCTAAAATTTTATGGGCCCATAAAAAGTGGCCTAATGAACAATAGTCATTGATCCATTACCACTCCTCGTTTTTTGGCATTTTAGGTCCATAAAAAGGAATTCAGGACGATTCCTAAATTTTTGTATGTTATAGTCCATGTCATCTGCATGAATTCGGGCGACTGGCCCTTAATCTCTTAAAATTTTACGGGCGCATCTAAAATGACTTAATGAACAATAGTCATCACTTCGTCATGAACGGTCCTCGTTTTCGTGTGTTATAGTCCACGCCATCTACAAGAATTCGGGCAACCGGGCTGAATATCTTAATTTTTTGCGAAAAATGACCTAATAAATAATAGTTATCGCTTTTCCATGACCGCACCTCGATTTTTGGCATTGTAGGACCATACAATAGGAATTCAGGACGATTCCCTGATTTTCGTGTAATATAGTTCACACCATCTACATAAATTCGAGCGGCCTACCCGAGTCTTCAAAAATTTTGTGGGCCCATAAAAAATGACCTAATGAACAATAATCATCACTTCGCCACGATCGTTTCTCGTTTTTGGCATTTTAGGGCAATAAATCAAGAATTCAAGACGATTCCAAGATTTTTATGTGATATAGTCTATGTCATCTGCATGAATTAGGGCGATCATCCTCGAATCTCCTAAAATTTTACGGGCCATCAAAACTCCGCCATGTGGTTCCTTACTTTTTGGCGTTTCAGGCTACAAAATAGAAATTTAAGACGATTCCAAGATTTTCATGTGCTATAGTCCACGCTATCTGCATGAATTCAGGTGACTGTCCCCAAATCTCCTAAAATTTTATGGGACCATAAAAATGACCTAATGAGCAATAGTCATGTTTCTCTATGACCATTCCTTATTTTTGATTTTTTAGGGCCATAAAACAGGAATTCAGGACGATTCTCAAATTTTTATGTGTTATAGTCTACACCACCGGTATGAATTCAAGCGACAGGCCTGAATCTCTTAAATTTTGTGGGCCCATAAAAAAATGACCTAACAAATAACAGGCATTGCTTCTCTATGACTGTTTTTTGTTTTTGGCATTTAGAGGACGATTACCAGATTTTCGTGTGCAATAGTACACGTCATCTGCATGAATTCGAACAGTTGGCCCCGAATTTCTTAAAATCTTGCGGGCCCATAAAAAATGACCTAACAAACAATAGTCACTACTTTGCCATGTTCGTTCCTCATTTTTGGTGTTTGAGGGCCATAAAATAGGAATTTCGGATAATTTCCTTATTTTCATGTGCTATAGTCCATGCCGCCTACATGAATTCAGGCGACCGGCCCTGAATCACTTGAAGGTTTTTGTGCCCATATAAAGATCTAATGATCAACTGTTATCTCTTCGACTTGACCGTTCCTCTTTTTTAGCGTTTTAGGACCATAAAACAGGAATTCATGACGATTTCCATATTTTCGTGTGCTATAGTCCATGTTATCTTCATGAACTCGGGCGACCGGTCTCGAATCTCCTAAATTTTTACGGGCCCATCAAATACGACCTAATAAACTATAGTCATCATGTCGCCATAACTGTTCCTCGTTTTAGGGCAATAAAACAGAAATTCAGGACGATTCCCATATTTTCGTGTGCTATAGTCTACGCCATCTACATGAATTTGGGCGTCCGAATCTCCTAAAATTTTGCGGGCCCTTAAAAAATGACCTAATGAACAATATTCTTCACTTCACCATGAATGTTCCTCATTTTTTTGACATTTTAGGACCATAACATAGGAATTCAAGACGATTCCAAGATTTTCATGTGCTATAGTCCATGCAATCTGCGTGAATTTAGGTGACCGACTTTGAATCTCTTAAAATTTGGTAGGCCCATAAAAATGACCTAATGAACGATAGTCATCGCTTCGCCGTGATTGTTCCTCATTCTTTGGCGTTTTAAGGCTATGAAACAGGAATTCAGGTTGATTTACAGATTTTCGTGCGCTAGTCCAAGCCATCTGGATGAATTTCCGCGACCGACTCTGAATCTCCTAAAATATTTCAGGCCTATAAGAATGAACAATAGTCATCTTTCTCCATAACCGTTCCTCATTTTTTGTATTTTAGGGCCATAAAACAGGATTTTAGGATGTTTTAATAATTTTTGTGTGCTATAATCCACGCAATCTATATAAATTGGGCTATGGGCCCGGAATCTCCTAAAATTTTTGGGGCACTAAAAAATGACCTAATACAATAATCATCTCTTCTCCATGATTGTTCCTCATTTTGGCGTTTTAGGGCAATAAAACATGAATTCATAATGATTCTCAGATTTTCATGTACTATGGTCCACGTCATCTACATTAATACACGCGACCGATCCCGAATATCCTAAATTTGGAGGCCCATAAAAAATAACGTAATAAACAATAGTCATCACCTCGCCACGAACTTTTCTCGTTTTGTGGCGTTTTAAGGCCATAAAATAGGAATTCATGATGATTTCTAGGTTTTCGTGTGTTATAGTCCGTACAATCTGCATGAATTCGGTCGATCAGCTCTCAATGAATCTCCTAAAATATTGCGGGCCCATCACAAACTACCAAATGAATAATAGTCATTGCTTCGCCATGATCGTTACTCTTTTTTGGCATTTTAGGGCCATAAAACAGGAGTTCCAAACGATTCGTAGATTTTCATGTGTTATAGCCTACACCATCTGCATGAATTCGGGTGACCGACCACGAATATCCTCAAATTTTGCGACCCGCAAAAGATGATCTAATGAAAGATAATCATTGTTTTGCCATGATCGTTCCTCGTTTTGGCGTTATAGGGCCGTAAAGCAGGAATTTTGAAGTTATTCCTAAATTTTCGTGTGTTATAGTCCATGCCATCTACATGAATTTGGGAGATCAAGTCCCGAATCTCCAAATATTTTGCAGGCCCATAAAAAATAACCTAATGGACAATAGTCATTACTTTGCCATGATAGTTCCTTACTTTTTGGTATTTTAGTGCCATAAATAGGAATCCAGGGCGATTCTAAGATTTTCGTGTGCTTTAGTCCACGCTATCTACATCAATTAGGGTGACCAGTCCTGAATTTCCAAAATTTTGCGAGCCTATAAAACTGAACTAATGAACTATAATCATCGCTTCTCCATGATCGTTCCTTGTTTTTAGCGTTTAGATCCATAAAACAGGAATTCGGGACGATTCCCAGATTTTTATGTGTTATAGTCCACGCCATCTATATGAATTCGGGTGACTGACCCCGAATCTCCTAAAATCTTGTGTGCCTATAAAAACGGCCTAATGAATAATATTCATCACTTCGCCATGAATGTTCCTCGTTTTTTGGCATTTTAGGGTCATAAAACAAGGATTGACGATTCCTAGATTTTCGTGTGCTATAATCCATGTCATCTGCATGAATTAGGCGATCAGTCCCAAAATCTCCTAATATTATGCGGGCCCATAAAAACTTACATAATGAACAATAATCATCGTTTCGTCATGACCGTTCCTAATTTTTTGGCGTTTTAGGGCCATAAAATAAGAATTCAGGATGATTCCCAAATTTTTATATGCTATAGTCCAAGCCATCTGCACGAATTCAGGCGACTGGTCCCAAATCTCTTAAAAATTTTCAGTTCCCCGCCATCAACATGAATTCATTTGACTGCCTCGAATCTCCTAAAATTTTACGAGCCTAGAAAAAATGACCAATCCTACATCTCTTAATGATTAATGAAGCTTATCACAGTCATTAGCAATAATAAATCCAACAAAGGTTGGGGTCTAATCTACAAGGAGTAGGTGTGTGTTAGAGTGTTCAAACGTGTATAAATTTGATGATTCATAATGCAATCTTCAAACAAAAAGTGGTTGCTCAATTAATTTTAAAGTTACTTCCAAAATTACTATGTAAACTAGTCTAGGAATTTCATCGAACAATTAGAATGCAAATAAAGATATAGTTGTAACAAATAAGAGAAAGGAGCTAGGATTGTTTACCCTTCGTGTAGGCTATGCTTTTGGGTATATAAATATTCAATTATTTTAATTAAGCATGTTTTGTGACCTCAATTTCTATTCTACCAACTTAATGTCTTCCAACAAGGTTTCTACCCCGAGTTGCTCTTCCAAGACAACTAAGGCTAAATTATAAGCAATTGATTAACCCAAGTAAAAATCACACTATTCCTAGGATTTCATTAATCAAGTGATTAACCCACTTAATTCCTTGCTACTTACTTTATACCTAAGCTAAATTCTACTTTTTAAAGATTGAACAAGCAAAATAGGCATGGATTTAGTATTTGCAATCATAAAATCAATCAAAATGTAGTAATTAGATAACACAAAGCTTAATCTAACCTAGAATTATATATTAATGACCCAACAATATAACCACACTTAGGGTTCACAACCTAGCTTAATAAACTTAGCTAGACATACTAAGAAAGAAAAATACAAAAAGAGATGAAAAACTAAACATAATAGCTAAAAAGGAAAGAAATATTGTGTAGAACAATGGTGAAGTCACCCAAACTCCCAAAGAAGAAATCCCAAAAGCTGCTACACCAAGTATTCTTGCCAAAAAGATACCCTAGAATGACTTAAAATAACTATTTATACTAAGTCCCAAAAGTGGACAAAATTACCCTTCATATGCCAGCGTAGCTATGCAAAAAGTGGTGCGTAGTTACGCAAAAAGTGGTGCGTAGCTATGCCCAGCAACTCTCTCTTGTAATGCTTCAGGGAACACTCCTAAATCTTCAGCTTCCAATGCCTCAGCAACGTAGCTATGCATGAAAGGAGCGTAGCTACACACGTTATCCATTTTTCTTTATTTTTTTTTTTATAGCACTTTTAATCTTCCATTCACCATTCTCAAATATGTTTTTGATGCTTTTCTTTTCCTCTGGGCTCTTTAATCAATTTGTATACTGGAACTTCATCATTTAAAGCCTAATTAGTCAATTGAGTCCAACAAACGGAGCATAAACTCTACCAAAACACGAAAAACATTAGCTAAAATGCTAACTTATCAGTCATGATCGTCCCTCGTTTTTGGTGTTTTAGGGCCATAAAAAGGAATTCAGGACGATTTTTAATTTTTTGTGTGCTAATGTCCATGCCATCTTCACGAATTCAGGCGACTGGCTCCGAGTCGCTTATATTTTGTGGGCCCACACAAATGACCAAGTGAATAATAATCATCATTTTGTCATGATTGTAACTCGTTTTTTGGCGTTTTAGGCCGTAAAATAGGAATTCAAGACGATTTCTAATTTTTCGTGCGCTAATGTCCACGTCATCTTCATGAATTCGGACGAAGGGCTCTAAATCGCCTAAAATTTTGTGGGCCCATGAGAATCGACCTAATAAATAATAGTCATCACTTTGCTATGATCATTCCTCATTTTTTGGCATTTTAGGGCTATAAAATAGGGATTCAGAATAATTTCAATTTTTCATTGCTTATGTCCACACCATCTTGATGAATTCGGGCGACAAACTCTTAATCTCCTAAAATTTTGTGGGCCCCTAAAAATAACTTAATGAACAACAATCACTACTTCTCTATTACCGTTCCTCAATTTTTTGTATTTTAGGACCATAAAACATGAATTCATAACGATTTCTAATTTTTCGTGTGCTAATGTACACGTCATTCTTATAAGTTCGGGTGACGGGCTCTGAATCACCTACAATTTTGTGGGCCCATTAGAAATTACTAAAGAGCAATACTTTTTTTAAAAAATTTAGGGCCATCAAAATACGAATTCAGGACGATTTTTAATTTTACTTGTGCTAATGTCCATGCCATATTCATGAAATTGGACGACAGGCTCCGAATCGCCTAAAATTTTGTGGGCCCATTAAAAATGACCTAATGTACAATAGCTACCATTTCGCCATGAATGTTTCTCGTGTTTTAGCATTTTAGGGTCATAAAATAGCAATTCAGGATGATTTTCGATTTCTCGTGTGCTTAGTTCACGCCACTTTCATGAATTCAGGCGACACGCTCCGAATTGACTAAAATTTTGGGGGACCATCATAAATGACCTAATTAACAATAGTCATTGCTTCTTCATGACTGTTCCTCATTTTTTGGCGTTTTAGGGCCATAAAACAAAAATTTAGGACGATTTTCAATTTTTCGCGTACGTCCACGCCATATTTATGAATTCGAACGATGGGCTCCAAATTGCCAAAAATTTTGTGGGCCTATAAGAAATGACCTAATAAATATTATTTGTCGCTTCACCATGACCTTTCCTCGTTTTTTTGACATTTTAAGGACAGAAAACATGAAATCATGACAATTTCTAATTTTTCGTGTGCTAACTTCCACACCATCTAGATGAATTTGGGTGACAGGCTTCGATTTGCCTAAAAGTTTGTAGGTCCATCAGAAACAATCTAATGAATAATAATCATTGATTTATCGTGATCATTCCTCGTTTTTTGGCATTTTAGGGCCATAAAATAGGAATTCGGACGATTTCTAATTTTTCGTGTGCATTCAATATCCATGGCATCTTCATGAGTTCGGGTGACCGGCTTCGAACCGCCTAAAATATTTTGGCCCATCAGAAACGACCAAAACAACAATAAATATTGCTTCGCCGTGATCATTACTCGTTTTTGGCATTTTAGGGGCATAAAATAGTAATTCGGGTTGATTTCAATTTTTCGTGTACTAATATCCATGCCATCTTCATGAACTCGGGAGATGGGCTCCGCATTGCCTAAAATCTTGTGGACCCATCAAAAATGACCAAATGAACAATAACCATTGCTTCTCCGTGATCATCCTCATTTCTTAGCGTTTTAGGGCCATAAAATAGAAATTCAGGACGATTTCTAATTTTTTGTATGCTAATGTCCACGCTATCCTCATGAATTCGGGCGACAGGCTCCAAAACGCCTATAATTTTGTGTGCCCATTGTAATCGACCAAACAATAGTCATAGCTTTGTCATAATTGTTCCTCTTTTTTTTTTTTGCATTTTAGGGCTTTAAAACATGAATTCAGGACAATTTCTAATTTTTTGTGTGCCAATATCCACGCCATGTTCATAAATTCAGGCGACATGTTCCGAATCGCCTAAAATTTTGTGGACCAATACAAAACGACCTAATGAACGATAGTCATTGCTTCTCCATGACTGTTCCTTATTTTTCGGTATTTTTGGGATATAAACAGGAATTCAGGGCGATTCAATTTTTCGTGTGCATTTGTCTATGCAATCTTCATGAATTCAGGCGACGGGCTCCGAATCGTCTAAAATTTGTGGTCCCATCAGAAATAACCTAATGATCAATAATCATCGATTCACCATGATTGTTCCTTATATTTGGCGTTTTAGGGCCATAAATAGGAATTTAGTATGATTTCCATTTTTTAGGGTACTAATGTCCATGCCATGTTCATGAATTCGGGCGACGGGCTCCGAATAACTTAAAATATTGGTAGGTCCATAAAACATGAATTTAGAACAATTTCCACGACATTTTCGTGAATTCGGGCGACGGACTCTGAATCGCCTAAAATATTGTGGACCCATGAGAAATGATCTAATGAACAATAGGTATAACAACAGTCATCGCTTCGCTATGATCGTTCCTCATTTTTGGGGTTTTAGGGTCATAAAATAGGAATTCACGATGACTTTTAATTTTTTGTGTGCTAATGTCCACGACATCTTCATGACTTCAGGTAACGAGCTCTGAATCGCCTAAAATTTGTAGGCTCATTCAAAAGGATCTAATAAATAATAGTCATCGCTTCGCCATGACTATTCCTTGTTTTTTTACGTTTTAGAGTCATAAAACAGGAATTTAGGACGATATTTAATTTTTCATGTGCTAATGTTCATACCATCTTCATAAATTCATGTGACAAGTTCTGAATCGCCTAAAATTTTATTGGTCCAGCAAAAAGGACCTAATAAACAAAATTCATTGATTCTTCATGATTGTTTCCCTTCTTCTTTTTTTTTGGCTTTTTAAGCCATAAAAGAGGAAATTAAGATGATTTTTCATTTTTCGTGTGCTAATGTCCACGTCATCTTCATGAATTCAGGCGTCAGGCTCCAAATCGTCTAAAAATTTATGAGCCTGTCAGAAACGATTTCTAATTTTTAGTTAGTTTAGTAGTAGGCAGTCATGTACAGAGGCAAATACAAGATTTAAACTTTATAAATTCAAGTTGGAAATTCTATCACATAAGGGCGGAGACAATGAAGATTTTATGGGTTCACCTTAACCGTGTAACATTGGCTTGGACCATGTATAAGTGTTGAAAGTTCCATTAAATAAGTGCAAAAGATATATTTTGAACCTAGTAAGTTATATGCGATGTGATAGAATTCTGTGTGCGAACCCATCAAATTTAAATCCTAAATCTATCTTTATATCACATCACATTTGATTTACTGATCTCAAATCTATTATTTATGCTTATTTAATAAAAAATTAACACATAGGATCCGAGCTAAAGTTCAAATAAATCAATTTAATAAAAATTGTAACACATATATAGGATCCGAGCTAAAGTTCAGGTAAATCAACAACTTCTATACTACATCCGCCCCCGGTCACATAGCAATCTTAGAAGATGTTTAAAATGTTGAGATTCTCTTTTAATGATGACAAGTGTAGATAAAAAGATATTACATGTGTATAGCATGCTATAAGATTCCATGCTGTTATTAATTTCAAAGTCTAATTTGGAAGTTCAATAATCAAAAAGAAAAATAATGTCAATAGATAGTTTCAAAAATGAAGCCACACCAAACATACACAGCAATTGCCTTTTACCAGTTTTTAATGCAGCTCTATGGTGAGTCATGGATCAGTTTTCAGATCAATTGTGTATCTAAAACTTTCCATATTAGGACTTCAGCAAACTGTTGTTGTTCTATATATCCACAAAGTAGTTCAATCTTCGGAGGATAAAGGGAAATCAAAGGACCTACATGAATGGAGCATTACATTTTTGGATGTAAGAACTACAACTATGAACTATGTAATTGAGTACATTCCATTTTGGCTACCCTATGGTTAGACCAGTCAGCAAAAAACTTGATTACACAAGACAGTTACCTTGGAAATTGTACCACACCAAGATACATGTTGGCCACTGGTTGAATCAGCTTATAAAACACACAGAACAAAGTTCCTCAATGCTTGAAATTGAGGCGTAATAGTTGTTGTTATAGCTCCACGTTCTGAACGGGTGTAACAGCATTTCTCAGGGAGAAAAACCAACTAAACATTTGTGATAATTTGCTGGGGTCAGAATTCTTCTCTTTTTGTTCCAAGTTCACGTTGCAAAGCGTGTTATAGTCATGTTTCAAGTGAGGAGCAACAATTTTTTCCTGGAGGAACGCATTGTAACGAGTAAGAGATGGCCAATGTAACAAGTAAATTGAATCCTCTAGTGAAATGTAGAAGTTGTACCTTAAATACTTCAAATGGGCAGGAATCTGAGCCATTGCAACCCTATGAGCAAAGAGAAATCGAAGCATCAAAAGCTTAGAACAGAAAAGGGGAACAAATAATTTATGAAAATTTGAGAATGTAGCCTTTGAAACCTCCAAAGGAATAAATTCAAGTCACTTGTGGCACAAGTTGGAAGACTGGACATCACAGCCAGTGAAACTTTTTTCAGGAGTTGTAAATGAAAAGTAAAGAAAAAACTTGAAGGCCGGTTGATCTAGATCCCAAAACAAAGACCAGATGTTCATGTTCACAAGAATGTGATCAGAAAACTTACCGGAATAGGAATGGGACGTTCATTGTGCAGCACTTTCACAAAGTACTTGCTTGAGTTATTTGAGATGCAGCTGTAAAGGACTAGCATGTTATTTCCAGCAAAAGGTGTCACTATACTTCCCCGCCAGTTTCTCTTTGTAGGAGGCTTAGGAGGGAATTGCAACGTCTCCTCTCTTTGTATTAGTTCAAATTCTGCAACATTCAGCGCATAAAATTGATTAAGAAACCGGAGGCAGTAGAAGCTTAAAACAAATTGATAAACACTCACCAGATTCTTCAAGAAAGAGCCCAAGCAAGCATGAAAAAGGAAGTAGAGTTTCTGCATGAGCAAAACGTAGTCTTGCCTTTTCATAGCTCCCGGAAGCATATCCTTCTAAAGGAGGAGAATGCACATAAAACGAAGAGCGCCAGATATCAAACTTCCATCATTTAAAGGATTAGCTTCCATAAAGATATGGATAGGCAAAAAATATTACAACAGAGATGAATGCGAGCAATAAAGGAAGGTACTAGTTACTAACAAATAACAACAACAAGTAATTGGTATAATTAAACAAAATGGTAAATTGGTATATTAAAGGCTCCACTTTCTAGCCTTATCCAACTATCCTCTAGTCAGTAGTTGAAGGGATAGCTCAATAACTCAGGCAATAGAGTCATGGAATAAGAACAGAATCGGTAAAGTTAACAGGTTATATGGGAAATACAACATATGAAGTTGACTTGGCCTTTCTTTAATAAGGAGAGAAATCCTTGGCCTCCTTTTAATAAGGAGAGATATTATTTCCCATCTTATATCTAGCAACTCTTGTAGATTGAGTACACAAGTTTTAGGGGGTTGGCTTCACTTTTTCCCAACTATCTCTTCCTCTAAAATCTTGTTGGACGGGGAAGGTAAGAGAAATAAGCTGTCAATACACTAAAGCAAAACACCACCACCACCACCCCAAACCCCTCAACCCCGAAAAAGACAACAAGATAATGCTAATTCAATTATGTTACCTTCTTTAGCCTTGATTGCCTGTTCCATGGATTGAATTACATCCTCAAGTAGCGGGACTCCCATACGGTAATTTAGTGAATTACCATAGCCCTTCAGTATGAACGAATCCAAATCATCCGCCCATTCCAACAAAGAAATCTAAAAAATGATACTTGTCAATAAGGATTGATGGGAACAACAAGGCTTCAAAACTTCCTATCCCAATGAAGAGCTGGAGATACATTGGATAATAGAGAAATCAATTTATAACAAGGGCCGACTACCTTTTAATCAAACATCAAATGAGTTAGCCTAATCACCTATACTGTCCCAACTCCCCAGTTAAGACCTTAAAAAATAAAAACAAAGGAGAGCTCCTTACAACACAGGAAAGCAGAACTAAATGCCTAGCAAAACCTAGGAATCTATAAACCCGTCCTCCCTTTCTATTCTGATCATTAAGCCCAAGAGGAACCATGGAAAAAAGGAATTAACTTAAATACCTCAGAAGGCCTGAATAGACTACAAGCTTGATTGGTGATGTTCAACAGGGACGCTTCCTGTGGGGGTAGTCAATCAGAGGCAAATAACTATGCTCAGATCAAAATAAAAATAATAGTAAAAACAAAAGGTACAGATTCAGCACTAGTGGAACACTATAATTACAACACTAACCTGTTTGCAGAGGAACCACAAGGAAGATACATCCTGTTTAGTAAAATTAAGCCCATATTGTCTCGCTAGTTCATGAGTAATTTCATCTAATATAGGTTCTTTGAGATTCTCTACAGTTGGATTCTGACTTTTCCTGAAGTCCTGCCACCAAAACGAAATGTCATGTAAACTTTCTTTCTAACTCAACTCACAAATCAAACTCTAGCGTCTATGTGTATATATTCGGAAGGAACCAAATCAGCAGTAAGGCAAGTAAGTGTACGGGAAACGGAAATGCAGGGAGGGGAAGACTGGATACAGGAGGTGCATTTACGGAAAATAATGAATCATGATCTTTAATAATAAATACTTCGTCGAACAGCTGAAATAGGAAATACATTGACACCTGTGTTATAATCCCTCACGACTTCCTTTTTTTTCTGTTACAGTTTTCAAATTGGCAAATATGCCCTAAGGACTTAATACTTTATCTATCAACACCAACAAGATTGCACTTTATTCTGGGCATCCCCTAGTTAGCACTGGAAATAAACTTTTTAAGTTATTCATATCACTTTGGATAACTAGCAACCAAATCTGGATAAGGGTCTTCTTGGATTCACAGTAATGAGGAAAAAAAAATGTTTCCCATGGTTCTTCATTTCTACTCCTGCCGACCCATTTCAGTCCTTATTTAACTAGAGAATAGATCCTACTGGAGTTAGCGAGGAGATATCTTCAAAATAAGGTTTAGAAGGGACTGTGTGCAAAAAAATGATTGGATGAGAGGAACTGAGGTGCTTTGTTGAAAAATGAATGTCTAATCAAAGTTAAGATTTTCTAAAGCTTTTTAATTTTATGCACAGCTAATTATAAAGAGATGGGAACTTTGTCAGTTAAGGAAAGAGGTCAATCCAATGGGGAAAAATTGACTACTAATTTTGCGAGCAAACCATTTTTGGTGCTGAAGTTCCAAGAATGCCACTACTCATACTAAGTAATAAGGGACTTAATCTCTCTTGCAGTATGTCAGCTCTCTATGTGCATGATTACACTGATTGCATTTATCTATAGGATAGAAGGTTCGGGCTTGGATTACTAGCAACACTATAAGTAATATAATAGCCAGAGAACAATGACTGGAGATTCAAATAGACTGACTATGGGAGCAGTTATCAAGTAATACTTTTAAAGAAGAAAAAGGATCAACTAAGAAAATGGGCCTTTGATATTCTGAGATGCTCAGAGCACTAGGTTCCTAGTTTAATGTACTCATAATTATAAATCAAGTCCCAATCAACAAGCAAAACCTCAAAAAATACCAACTGCAAACTGATATTGATGTTTCCTACATAAAGACTGCCACCAAATACATTTTGCAACATACCTTGTAGCTTTGACAACAATCGTGAAATCTCAAAACTATATCACTTGCACGGCTTTCACTGGTAACAGCAAAAGCTCGATGAGCCCCAGGTCCAAGCTTCCCTTTTCCACTAAACAGCCCCATGCCAAAAGCCACAGCACTAGCTGATGCCCGAGGAACCTATAAATGTAGCTATCACAGTCAAAAGTTATTTCTACCGATGAGCTAACAAGAAGTTGAGACAGAATCAGAAGAGTACCAGCTATAAGGAAGAAGGAACTGTTGATAAGTTCAATAATTTTGCATATCACAAACAATCTTAAAGCAGCAGGTTGTTTTGATGCTTAGTGAAGAAATGAACATGTGCCTTGGTGGGTTAGTGAAGATTGTGCAATACTCAAAGCAATGTGAGGCGTTGCTTAATAAAACCACTCTAATACGTTTACGCGAGAAAGACAGCCAGATGCATCGAAGTTTCTACAAGATTCCTTGCTATTTGTTTATTTTGGTGCACACTTTTCCACCATGAGATATAAAATCTCATAAAATGAAGGAAAGCAAAGACCAAGTCACGTTATGACAATTCAAAACTGCAGTATTAGAAGTTTGAATCCGTTTGGCCTCTTAGCTATTACTGCCAGTTGGATTTAGCTCTACCCTGTTAAGTATGTAACGACATACGGCCCCTTAACTAAAAGCCTTTGATAAATAAAAAGCTCCTTAATTATGTTATCATGTTGATAAGTTTTTCCAACCCCAACTGCAATGATTTGATTTTTCATGCAATAAAGATAAATGTCTGTGTTCCCCTCACCCCCCCCCCCCCCCCCTCCCTCTCAAATGAGAGAAATGGATCTGTTCATGCCTTGAAAATAAGTGTGTTGATATTATAGTGATGATTAGTCGGCAGATTTTAAATAATAAATAAGTGATCTTTCAACCTGGGTAGCCTTGATTGAATATATATCAGGGTGGTATTCTTCACTAAACAAGTCTGGAAACTGTTCTCTGACTCTGATACCAAGATGATATAACTCGTCTTCGCCTTCACGGATCAACTCTCCACCCGTACGCTTTCCCTCCCAAGGAGAGCTCCATCCCATTAACCAAGCAGGAATTTTATCCAAAGACTGCTTCTGTTCCTTAGCATCGCGTACAAGGACTTCAAATCGAGCAGCCAAGGCTTCCAACTCCCTTATCCTCTTCTTGGTAGGAGCACGAGTGCCATGCCGTGCCTGCCAAATATGAAGTGACCCATTAAGATACATCAACATAGAAACATCTCATGTGAACATAGCATTACCAGAGAGAAACCATCAAATATTTCCTTTTATATCAAGTACAATTTATATAAGAGAACCCCAAAATTCATATTTGTGCAAGTTTACGAGCAAATAATGTCTATGCGTTTTCCACTAAACATTCAAAAGGGAGAATGGAAGGAAGAAACAGTTCCAAAGTAGTCAATGGCATGGATGAAAAGAAGTTTGAACCCATATTTAGAATGAAATGGAAGGGCAGAACAAGATACAGGACACTAAAAGTAAAAGATGGAGGACAATCCTGTTCAAAATTCTGAGTAGTCCAAAGAGATTAGTAGCTACTGCAAATAAGTGAGATTAGTCTTCAGCTAGACTCCTTTTATGGATTAGATGACTTCACTAGCAATCTAGATTTACACGATACCTTCTGTAACTTTCTTTCAGTATTATATACTTACCATCTTCCAAATATTAACAGAATAAGACTTTTCTGACTGTGTCACCCCCGAGAGGGTGGTCTAGTGGTGAAAGAGCTGGAGTGACTATCTAAGGAACTAAGGTTTGCATTCTAGCCAAAGAAATAGTATGTGAATTCTTCCATCTGTCTAAATTTTGGTTGGTAGAGTTACCCAATACCTATGCTGATGGCATTTTACTGGCTCACTTCAATATACATTACCTTATCAAAAAGTACCTACACAGATGGAAGATAACATGTACTTAGTGGATTAGCCAAGGAGCATGCAAGGCACTAAGCTAGTCCAAACACCACCATAACAAAAAATAGATAAATAAATAAACGAAAGATTTCTCCAATTTGACGCAGATAGACCCCAGCCTAAGCTTCTGAATTAGTCTATAGAGTTAAGTCGGGGAAATATCAAATATGTTCAAGGCTTAGACTATAAGGAGAAGGTGATATAATTTTGATGCACCCCACACGCACACATCCACAATTTCCATGCTGTTATGGTGCTTTCAGAGGAATAATAAGGACAATACTATTGAACACACAGCTTTCCAAATTCAGCATAGGTAATAAAAAGTTTTGATGTAATTAAAAAAAACTCAGGTAAATGTAATATCAGTCTCTGTAATTACAGAAAACACTAACATAGACTCACCACAAGATTCAAATGAATAGGAGTACATTGATCTGTAATTTGGGAAGGTACAAAGGAATTGTCAGATATATCCTTCACAATACCATATCTGCACATGAAACCAATAAACAAGTAAATCAATAGTGTAATTCATATATGTTGAATAAATTTTATTTCATTTAAATTCTCTGTACAGTTATGTTACACAATCACCTGATAAGAATATTACAGGTAACTCTCTGTAATAAGATTGATTGGTGAAAACATAGGTAACATGCTATAACAAGTCATTTACTTAAACAGTATAAAAAGTTCCTATAGTAACTATATAATTAACTAAAATCCTTTTCAAAATGTAAATATTTATATTAGTTCACACTCATATTACATAATACAGTTGTACTCTGCAACTCCACTTACTTTTAAATTTTATATTCACATAGCTCAAAACTATAAGTATTCAAGTTATAAACAGTGACAGTGTAAAAATTTATACTATGTGATTATATAATAGTAACTAATTTGAATGTGTAAATATTTTTTTTACACGGTGAATGCATAGAACTGGCTCTGAGAAGTGGCTTTGATAACCAATAGAAAGGAAAAATAATCTATTTAGAATATCAAATCCTAAATAATTTTTATTTCATACTCCAATTTTGAATTTGTTTTCAAACAGAACTTAAATTGCTTCATATATGGAATGCACTTCTTTTTAACAGTGTCAAATTACAAATTGAGAGAGAAAATGGAGACCTGGAAACAGTAGATAGATGTTGACGAACATCAAAGGATTCATCGGCGCTGATGTGTATCACAATCGCGAGTAGCAGTAGCTGAGCGACATTCATGGAGTTTTTCAACATTTGGTCTCTTTTCCTTCGTGATTTGTGCGCGCGCTCTCTCAGTCTCTCTCTAAAGTTCTTTCTTCGGAAAGAAGCCAAAGTGAAGCCGCTCTGGATTTTATAGATGCTAACGGTCAACGTTAATTTGCCGTTAAATCTTAGATGGACGGAGCAACGGCAAACTTTTGGTGTTTGGGTAACTTTGTGGGGTCCACTAATGATACAATTTGGCTATGTCTTGGCAAAACGTGGCAAGATTCAAAGACGTTTGATTGTTGAACAGTTGAAGAAGCCGATAAGGAATATGACTTTCCAATAAGGCTTGAAGCCTCTCGAACGTTTCATTTGATTCAAGTTTAAGAAAAAGGAAGAAACTTCTGAAACTTATATGCGACTATAATATTTATGTAGTTATAAAAGCAGGAAGAGTTTAAAATTGAATTATTTTTAAATTTAAAAATATATCAGACTAAAAACAAAAGTACTTTATCTAATTTGAAATATAAGGAGTATTTTTTTATTTAAGTTTTTAAATTAAAGTAGTACCTGCGATTTGCAGAAAGACAGAAAATTTTCTTTTATTCAAATTATAACCGATCATAAGCGATCATTTTTTTTAATGTAATACTCAGTAACAAGTGGAACTTAAAGCTACCTAGAAAACCTGACATTGTCTTGAAGAGAGTTGAAAAAATATTGACACTTATAAATGATGTGGTTTAATTAGCCAAGTTCTACTACCAGAAGATGTTTACACAACTCCTAATCTACGGAGTTACTTATACTGGATAAGTTGATCACTATTTCACAGTTAGAATCCGAGTACCAGATTTCTAAACCGTGATAAAATTTCATACATTGAATGTCATGTATTGCGAATGCATATACATCCATCAAAAGACAAAACTAATTGTAAAAAGCACTGCACTATCAAAATGCAACATACTTCCCAGGTCATAGTTTGGAAGAAAATTTAAGAAAAGCCATGAACTGGCTGATATATATCTGGCCCAGGAAACAGGAGATGTCATATTATAAGAAGCCAGGAACTGACTGATGGCAAAGTTGGGAATCCAAATTTCAAACACATATCTTCACAGCGACAAACACACAACAAGAGACCATCACTAGTTCATTATCTCAGGGCTGTCAAATCACCTATTTTCGTTCATCAGAACGAGTGTTGGACTCCTTCCTGCAATAATTTGCAGAAATACAGAAACAAACACTGGATACTGAGCGACCTCATCTCAAATACAATCATTTATTTCTCCAACTGAGCCAACATACTTCAAGAAACAAAACTGATAGCTTCACTTTACATTTGACGTCTCTGGTGCACCTTCGGTTTCAAGCTACAACTAGCAATCACGATAGAAAGATTAAACTGATTCAAATACCAGCAGGTAAAAGAGTAATTGTAGCGCAGATAAGTAAATCTATTTGGTCTATATGTACACAACTCCGGGACTTGCTGCTACTAAGACACCCTTCATCTCATAGGCAGTGCTAATACCAAAATATACTCGGACAACATCCTCCAAAAGGGCAGAGGACAATGCAAAGTTGGAAGTATGTCTATCTTCTGCATCAAGCAACAGCTTCCTCCTCTTGCAGGAGCATTTGATCAAAGTGCCACACACCTAAATTACAGCCGATGAGGTTGAAAGGTTAATATACATATAGGTAAGTCTACACAAATAGAATACAGTCATACATTTCTATAACAGCATCCCTATATAACAACACTTTCTCTATAAAAGCCAAGCTTTTTCGGAACCAATTTTTATGTTATGTTCTAATATATGTTCTCTATAACAACACTTCGCTCATCCAAGAAAATTCTGAACAAACGAGGTTGTTATAGAGAGGTTTGACTGTATAAAGAAAAGTTACAACTACAGAGCAATTATACCATGTCCTTTGCCCACTCTTCTCAGCTGAGCCACATATTCTGAGATCTTCTTGATAGCTTCCACCTAATAAGGAGAAGATGTCTCAAATCAGTATCATTGATACTCCATATGCGTTTAGTATTAAGTCTCAAGAACCCCGTTAAACAAATAGTATTTCTCAAGTTCAAGAACCCAGACCTGTTCTTGCAAGTACTCGCTTTCAACAAAATCAGCCAACTGCACATCATTGTTTCGTGTGGCTACCTGTTTTTAAAGGTTATATCAGCCAAAATGCACAAATGTCATATTCTAAAGCCAGGATGTAAAAACAAAAGAATTCATGTTTTTTATTTTGTAATTTTGGTAATGGGAAAACCAACACAATGGTTATCTATTTTTAAGTTGATTCAAGTAAATGTGGAAGCAACAAAATAAGAGAAGTAGAAGAACTCACAGCGTGCAAGTTTAACAGCTTTTCATTTGTCAACTTCTCCAAAGAAAGTGCAAGCTCCATCGCTTCACAATAAATTCAACAAAGCATGTGGTAAGGAACCGAAAGCTGAATCTGCTATTTTCAGAATGTAACAACACAAGATCTTCAATATTTCTAAATTCACAAATTCCAAGGAAGGGGACATTGTAGTTATTATGCATTTGAGTTTATGAGGCCATAAAAATAAAGAAGCACTCAGTTCTCAGTAAATTATGCAAGACACATGCTGGCCCCTGCAAAATAATTAATTTCCCCTGATGAGCAGAGAACATTTTTAGAAATTCGAAATCTAGACAACCATATCTACTAGCACCATGAGTAGATTTAAGCCTAACTACAAAAATAGGATTACAAAATAAGAGAACAGAAACAAACTTACCATATAATGCATCGCCCTTCTCAGCATGATCAAACTCAGATAGCGGCATCAAAATAGACTGCAGCTTCACTTTCCCACCACGCTTGTTCTAAACCATAAAACACAAAAAGTTAGAACCAACTCAATTAACATATGAAACCGGATGCTAAGATGTAGCCGCTCCACAGCCCCAAAAGAGAAAAAGAAAAGGAGTTAAACAAAATTTTCATTATAGCAAAACATCAAACACCTGATACTCCATCAATTTCTCGGCGTGGCCTCTTTCCTCTTCACTTGATTCTTTGAAAAACCTAAGTCAACAAAACAATAACCTAGAATCACATACTACCACTTAAAAATTTATAAAAACACACATCAAATTCGAGAAAATCTTTGAAAATATTACCTGGCAAGTCCCTTTAGAGCAACATTATCTCTGTCGAAATAGGCATACATCGCATGGTAGACATATGAAACATTGTATTCCACACTGCAATCACATAAAATTGTAAAATAATCCCATTAATAGATAGAAAACAAACCATAATAATTTTGAACCGTAAGAAAACAACAAAATTCCCTCCATTTGGACCTCTTTCATTTCACTATTCAATACTCCGGGTCAAATGGTTTTATGGTCCATTACAAATTTGTTTTTAGTTCTATGATCTCAACTTTTTTTTAAACATGGAAGATTTGCTTTTATACGAGAAAGGTCTATCATTACATGTAACAGGACTAAAAAAGACACTTCCTTAATTTCAACATTGTAAAAAGACATGAAGGCCCATTTCATCCAATAATCCCTCCATTTCATTTTACGTGATGTAGTTTGACTCGGTGACAAGTCAAATGATTGTACCACTATAGATCATTTCATTAGCCAATATTTTCACCAAGGGGAATTGAAATTTAAAGAAATAAATACACAAAAAAGCCAAAAGGGATTCAAACTATCTAGCTACAGTGTATTTTTTTCATGTAACTCTACCACGGGATAAAATAGTAAGTTTAAAGTTAAATAATTTTTAAATATAATAGTTTATCATTTTAGTGGGCGGAGAGTAAAAGTTAAAGTGAATAGTCTTATCCCACACCATGGGTATGGAAGAGGATAGTGTATAAGCGGACTTTATCCTGCATAAAAAGTATGTTTCCAATAGACGCTCGGTCATTAAAGCATATTTTCAAAAAATATTTTATCTAAAAATTAAACATCCAAAAGGAGTTAGGGATGTTAAAAAAACGTACCTGATTTGTTCATTAACAGCTGCTTGACATAGATCAGAGTATTTATGTCTAGCAAGAGAAACTTGAGGAACAGTAGGTACAAGCATAAGCTCTTTCTTCACCTCTTCAAAAGGCTCAAATACAACTCCTGTTAAAGGCTTGCTGTTCGAACCCTTTGAAGCACATAACACTAATAATCCTTTTCCACTTTTTGCAGAGAAATTCTTCAGAAAATACCCAACTGAACAAGTTGATAACATGCTACTTAGATTTTCCCCATGGCTATTCAACAAAGCGAAAGCTGGTGCTACTTTTAGAAGCATGACGATGAATATAGAAAACTTGTGGAAAGAAAATGACGGTGCAACGAGAGAAAAATGAGCAAACGGATAAATAATACTCCACTCCCTCCGTTGTTTCCTTTTTAGAGGGTGTTTGGCTGAGAGGTGTTTAAAACGTAACCGAAACCGAAACCGAAACCGAAAATCGAATGGAAATCCAAGTTTAATGGTTTATTGGTATTGGGTTAATGATTTAACGGGCGGAGAACAGATTAAAACTTTTTAATTAACGACTTATCAGTTTGGGGGCGGTTTATTCAATTTTTTTAACGAATAATTTGTTAATCCGTTAAGAATATATATATAAAAATTTATTTTTATCCATATATATTATTGAACTCGTTTACTGTTGTTCTCTAAACTTTAGAAAAGATTCAATTATTTATTACCAGCGTGAAAGGTTTCATAATAAATAATAATAATATACGAATAACTAAAAAAGTAATATAAGTACGAACCAACAACTGCTTAATAATTTGAATGTTTTGCACCATGGCAACCAGCTTCTTGTTAGCATTGCTAGCAATGTTGACTACTATTATGGCTCAACAAAAATTGATTGTCAACATCACCATAATTCACAGTGCCACTGCACAATACATTAAGCAACAGAGAGCAAAGAGAATCGCATGCAGACTTATATGAGTACTAAGTATTTATTTGTTTACGAGACATCAAACAGTGTGCCTCGATGGAAGTTCGCCAGCATATCATCTTGATGGAGGACATGGTAGCGGACTTCACAGCTGGATTATCGAATTGGTTAAGTTCAATCTTAACCAAGTTGTGCTTTTATTTTTTAACAATTTGTCATCTTCTTAAACAGTAATAAATCTGGTCAAATTATATTGTTGATGTATTATATTGTGCACTTCCCAATCCGTTACCATCCACTTGAATATAGTATGAGAAGATAAAAGAAGTATTTGATATCCAGTATTTGATTCTAGTAATATGGTCTCATGGTATAACTTAGTTGATATATATGTATGAGAAATGTTGACTATATTGTTGTCTCGGGGATGTACTCCCCAACACGGTGTTAAAGCATGTTAAGTTTCAATCAACTGAAACTAAATCGATAACCCGCCCGATAAGAGCTAAATCGATACCAATACACCCAATATCTTATCGGGTGGCTAGCGGATTAATATATTTAAAAATTGATAACCGTTAAGAGTAAATAACAACTCAATCCACCTGATGAGCAGCCCTAGTTTGGCTACGTTTGTAAGTCGGTCAAACTTATTTATAAGTATTTTTTTGGTTATTTACGTGTTTGATAAACACTCAAAATAATTATAAATCACGTGCTTATAAGTTAAAATCAGCCATAAGTCATAATTCAATCACAGTGACATATTCAAGATTTTAAAGTTATAGGTGCTCGCCGATAAAGACTCCAAAAGAAGAGGAAAATTGAATTTACTTATGGATGCTAACTCAATATTTATCTAAATATTTGTACAATTGCCTATGTAATTTACTATATATGATCAAAGTTAATGGGTGCTTAAGCACCCTCGAGTGCCCGTGTGCATCCACCACTAGTTAGTCACCCCTAACTTATGGTTTTTCAGCTTATGAGCAGTTTTAGTTTGATCGAGACGTTTACCAGTTTATCCTCAATAATATTTTTTTAATTCACAAAATCTTTTTTCCAAAGTAAATTTCTTAACTTTTTCTTCATTCTATATTTGTTGTTCATCCTTTTCTTTTATAAAGAAATCTTTTAATTTATAATCTTTTGTAAAGTTTTTAAGCGTATTTTAATAGTAGAATAACTTATCAGTACTTTTCTACCAAATATATCAATTTCTTATTATCAGTTTCAGCACGTCTATCCAAACGCTTAAATGCTTATTTAAAAATTAGTTTCAGCACTTAAAAATAATTTTCATCACTTCAAGTTTATCAGCTATTTACAATCAGCTAATCAAAACGGGCTCTTAGCCCGTCCCGGAAGAATATTATATTTATATTTAAAAATAATTTAATTCTAAAATATCTCCTTTAAATTACTAAAAAAACAAAAAATATCTCCTTTACTTTTAATATGATGAATTGCAACTATATAAATATTAAGTTTTATCTTAGAACCAAAACCCCTTTTTTCCTTTCTTAAACTCCAGTATAGATAAAGAAGTAGTGACAGCTCCAATAGGATAATCCTCCCAATCGGCAGCAACGCAATTGAAAATAGATTCTCTTTCTAAAAATAGTCCCTAATCCTGCGAACCCTCAAACACAATACCACCAAAACCATCCGATCTTGAGCAAACAAAATCCATCAAGTGTGGCGTGGAGAACAAAGCGTCATTTAAAGATATGCTAATATCCTCATACCCAATGATCTTTGCACCCAATCTGAACCAATCCCACATGGAGTTGACAGAAACTCCCTTAGAAGAAGGAACATTCGAGCAGTTAATGAACGCTAGCACACGAAGCATTAAAACAATCTCCCTAACAAAGAAAGATAGGCAGAGAATTTATGAACCCTGGAATTTTCTATCATTGTGAAGCTCTTTGGAAAACGCATACTACATCATTACTTAAAAAAGAAGATTCAATAGCTATGACGTCCAACGGAGGATTTTTCATTAATTGACCTAGGGGAAGACTATTGTATCATCAAATTCAACAAGAAAGAAAATATGGAGAAAGCCCTTCATCAAGGTTCATGGTTCATTAATGGACATTATCTTTCTATTACAAAGTGGAAGCCAAACTTTGTAGCCACAGAAGAAAAATTAATTGTTTCAGCGGTATGGATTAGGTTACCGCAACTACCAACGGAACTTTACGATGAAAAAATCCTAGAAAAAATTGGAAATACCATTGGACGATTACTAAAAATCGATGTACGTACATCAACCACAGTGCGCGGTTGTTATGCCAGGCTCTGTGGGGAACTACCATTAGAATTTCCAGTGCAACCTTTTATATACATTGGTCTCCATAAGCAATATATTCACTATGAAGGTGGAAACTTTCTATGCAAGAACTGTGGAAGACTTGGACACACAATAGGCCAATGTATTTATATTCAAAGGATATTAAGGAAAGCTCATACCCAGGCAAAGAACAATCAACTACAAAAACAGAAGATCCACAGGGGGAATGGAAAACAGTTTCTTTTAATAAAGGTAAGAGGCAAGCTCCAAAGAACAATCCAAAAGGCTTCAACATTTCAATGGAGAATCACAGTGGCCTAGGTATCACTGTTAGATTGTTCAATGCAAATACCGGTAAGTACATGGATACTCAAATCTTGCAATATAAATCAAAAGATCCTAAAAAATTTTGGAAAATAGTAGTGCAAAAGCTCCTGCTAGCTTGTATATGGGGAATACCACCATCCCAGTCCAAAACAACTTCTCACTCCTTGATAGCGAGCAAGTGATTTTGAGCAAAACCACTAATAATGAAAAACAAAAAAATATAGAAGTTTCCCATGCAGATGAACACTTGTGCACTCAAACGGATGACATGGACATATTGGACACTAAGTCAATTTTTAATACTAGCCAAAACAGTTCCATGCACCTAAATTACCATAAAAACTTAATTAACTCCTACACTAATTTTATCTCTACACTACCTATCAACCAATTAAACCAAAAGGTTGAAACTAATCCCTCTATAAACAAATCCAATAAAGATAAGTTGCCCCACAAATACGTAAAAGATACTCCCCCAAAGCATGTCGTCCAAATGTCCTCTAAAGACTCTAGTGGAGAACAAATGGCCTCACCCCTAGAACACAGAATGGATACTATATCCATGGAATATCTAGTTATAAACAAACTCTTGGCCATTCAAATGACATGCAAATTGAAAATCCAATCATTACCCTAGCTATCAATCTCCATCTCACCACTAGTAACTTTAATCCCACGCCTGCCAGTGGCTTTCTAAATATACAACAACCAATACAAAATGCCAAGAATCCCTTCAACTCTAAGGAGAAGACACGTACTCGTCCAAATTCTGAGACAACATAGAGCACTATGGAAAACCTACCTCCATTCCCCCCACAAGTGGAGAATCCACAAATTATTTATGTCCAACCTCCACAGGCTCAGGATTACCAACCTCTCTCGTGGATGAAAATGGGCCTAATGGGACATGCAGTCTCGTTAAACCTCCAAATCAATGGTCAAGAGACGATAGTTATTCTCCAAAACACTCAATACTTAGCACAATTGATAACCGAGGGGATGAGGCTTGCAATGAGCAACTACTTAAAATCAAGTATGGCTAAACAATATCCTAAACCCATTGGCACCATCATTTAACCCACACTTGGTGCATGCAATGAGAAGTCAGTGGAACATGCCACCACACTTCAACCCTGTACAACCCCAGAATATTCTCCTGGGCATGCCCTTCTTTCCACCAGAAATGCTATCCCAACTGAACCTTATCTTCATGCCATGGGAGAACACACAAAAAACTCATGAACAACCAAAACTCCAGTGTATCAACAACCATCACCACCCCACCCCAGGAAATACAAGAACCAGAACACAAAGAAGCAGTCATGGAGGAAATAGGAGAACCCCTCAACCTAGGCTTGGAACAGATTCTGAAATTCTCAAACCTAGATGGAGTAAAAGTGTATCTCTTCACGGATAGTCATGTGCTCAACTGCCCTCTGCACTGTACAAGTGCTTGATGGACATCAGACCACCCCAGAATCCAACAGTGGGCAATAGAGCCATGATCCTAGTTCCATCACTAAAAAAGGGCCTTGTCTTTCTGGAGGAAGTGAGGAGAATGGGGACCCAACAAACATGAACCTAAACCAATCCATAAATCGCCCAACTAACTTCATTATTTGGAATATGGAATATAAGGGGAGGGAATAATGACAACTTTAGGAGAAACTTCAGGGAGATGGTAGACACTCATAGGCCTTGCATGGTGACATTATTGGAGACTAGGATGGTAAACCATGCTTAAATGCTTCATGATTTTAGCTTCTCAGACAGTGGTGGAGGCAGGATTTTCTCGGAGGGGGTTCAAAAAGAAAAAAATTAAAAATGATTGTAGCTAGTGGGAATTGAACCTATAATCTTACAAATGATTTAAACCCCCTTGACCACTAGGCTACACTTTGGGACTGTGTCAAGGGGATTCAAAACTTAATATATAGAGGTAAAAAAATAGATTTTGCCTTATATATACCGTGTAATTTTTCAGCGAAGGGAGTTCGGGTGAACCCCCTTCTGCCCCCCTAAATCCGCCCTTGTTCTCGGAGATGATAGAAGTGCCAGCATAAGGAAAATCAGGTGGAATGGTGGTAATTTGAAACCATGAAGTGGTTATGGTTCATAATTTCATCCGTAGGAACTAAGAAATTCATGCAACAATAGAGGTACTACCTATTCGTAAAACTTGGTTGTTTTCTTCTATATATGCTAGTACTGATAATTATAATAGGAATATAATGTGGAAAAACCTAAAAAACATTTATAAATAACTAAAAGCATGTGAATGGTAGGAGGAAATTTTAATGATATTATGAGATCAAATGAGAAATTTGGAGGGAGACCTATAAATAATAATATAGCTAACTTCCTATTGTCAAAAATTACTAATTGAAACCTAATGGATATTCGTTATAAAGGTTGCAAATATACGTGGTCAAATCATAGACAAAGAGAAAAGAGCCTTATTATGGAAAGATTAGATAAAACTTTAGCAAATGAAGTGTGGATAGAATTCTTTTCAAGTTGTTCTGTAATTCATCTTCCTAAGACATATTCCGACCATAATTCAATTTTAGTAGAACTAATTCCTAAAAATAGACAAGGCCATAAACAACCTGTCCTATTAGAAACTTTTTGGTGTAAGCATCCTGAGTTCCAAATACTTGTTAGAAATAATTGGTATGGAGTAGACTATTATAGTGCCAGTAAAAACTTTGTGGATAGTATTAAGCCATGTAAAGATAAGTCTTTTGGTGATATAATGGGGAAGAAAGGAAAATTCTAGCAAGGCTCCAAGGAATTCAAAAATCTAGTAACTATACTCATAGTGACTTCCTTCAGACATTAGAGTATAATCTAAAAAAGAATTACAAATGACATCCTTAAAATAGATGAGGATTACTAGAAAATGAGATCTAGGATAATGTAGCTTAATGAAGGGGATGCTAATACTAGATCTTTCCACAAATCTTCTTCAAATAGAAGAAGGAGAAATAAAATCACCAACTTTAAAGATGATGCTGGAAATTGGCTTAATGAACACCACTTGATTATGTCACACATTTTAAATTACTTTACTGAGATTTTTACCGCCTCTCATTCTTCTACAAGCTGGAATAGTATAGTAAAAAGCCACCATAGTCATCACAAATTATACCTTACTAATCTAGACAATCCTCTATTAGATAGTGAAACCAAGAGGTCATTCTTTTCATTCAAGCCTTTCAAAGCCCCGGGGCCAGATGGCCTCCACCCTTTTTTCTTCCAAATATATTAGATCATAGGGCATTCAGTAAAAAATCTTTGCCATGATATTTTTAAAAATCAATAAATTCTTAGAGACATAAACAAAACATACCTCTGCCTTATCCCAAAAATGCCTAATGCCACCAACATAAAAATCTTTAGACCTGTTGGCCTTTGTAATACTATTTACAAAATAATTACCAAAATTCTTGCAAACCGTCTCAAACCCTTCCTAGAGAAAATTATTAGTTCTTTCCAAGCTAGCTTCATGAAGCATAGAAGAGCCTCAAATAATGCAATCATTATTTAGGAATTAGTTTCCAACTCCAAAAAACTAAAAGGTAAACAAGGCCATATGATCTTGAAAAGACTTTTGATCGTTTAGAATGGTCCTTTGTATACCGCACCCTTAGATACTTCAATTTCCCTCCCAAATTCTTCAAATTATTATTGAATTGTATTACAACCAGCTCTATAACAATACTAGTTAATAGTTCTTTCACAAAATTCTTAGAACCAAGTCGATGGATAAGGCAAGGTGATCCTATATCACCTTATATTTTTATCCTATGTATGAAAATATTGTCTAGGTATATTAATCACCAAGTAGATATTCGTAAATGGGATCCTATCACTATAGAAAGAAAAAACCCAATTTTTTTCACTTGTTTTTTTTTGCAGATGACCTGACATTAATGGCTAAAGCAAATAATAAATCATGTCAAACCATTAAAACAGGTCTAGATTATTTTTGTAATATGTCAGAGCAAAATATAAATGCTACAAAATCAAAAAAAAAATTCAAAAAATTGCTTGCCTCACACGAGTAATGATATTACGAACAATCTAGGTGTAAAGAAGAGTGAAACTTTTGGTACCTACCTAGGATTCCCAATATTAAAAAAAAAATCCAAGACCGGCGGATTATCAATTCATAATTGATAAAATGAGGGGAAAACTAGCTTCCTAGAAAATGAGATTTATTAATATAACGGAAAGAACAACATTAGCTCACTCGTGTCTAAGTTCAATACCAAACCACTATATGCAGTATACCCTACTACCAAAAAAGATTCTTAAAAATATTGATAAAGTCCAAAAGGATTTTATATGGGGCACTACCACAGAAAAGAAAAAAAAACATTTGCCAACAAAAATCCAATGGGCGCCTAGGTATTCGCAATGCTAGTGCAAAAAATATGTGCATCTTAGCTGGCCTAGTATGGAGACTTTCTCACTAATGCTACAACACCCTGGACAAAACTTATTATCACCTCGTATGGTATTAGCACAGCTAAGTTCTAGCATTTCTTCATTTGGAGAGGCATCCTAAAGGGATGAGAGATCTGTTCAAAAGGTATTACATAGTCACCTCACTACCAAACTAATATGAATATATGGCATACTAATTGGATTCCCAATATAAAAAGCCTTAGAAATTCGATTGAAGGCCCTTTCTCGATTAATGATCACTCTCTAAAAATTAAAGATATCTATAGTGATCATAAATGGGATTTCACTAAATCTTCTATTAATATCCCAAATGACATCAAAGAAAGCATTTCTAAGGTCAGAATTTGTTCTAAAGGCTCAACAAGTGACATTCCTACATGGTCACTAACAACAAAAGATTTTTTCATTACAAAATCTTACTATAACCTAATTGATCCCCTTTTAAATAACCAACCGGAGTCTAAATAGATTTGGGAATTATATTGTCCCAATAAGATAAAATTCTTCTTATGGAAATGCCTTCACAATAGGATACCATGTAGAACATACGTAGTTAATATAGGTTATTAACATAGATCCTATGTTCCCTATTTGCAAAAGAAAAGAGGAAGAATCCATCACCCGCGTTTTCTTTAATTTCAAAATCACTAATCCATTTTAGGAAAATATGGGATGGCCAAACTTCTATGAATCAAAGGGCAACCACTGGTTTCTTTAAATAAAGGAATTTGACTGCTCACTGAAGATAAATATATTAATTGGAAGTCTTTCTTTTCGTTTGCCCTCTGGTATATTTGGTTAAATAGGAATAGCAATAACCGAAACAACACTGACATCTCCATTAACATAGACCAAATAAAACAAAAGCAACCGAATTCGTACTTATTACTGAAAACAACCGTAACCCTCTAAAGAAGATAGCTATCAGTATAAAATGGCATAAAACACCAAAATGCTGGTTCAAATTAAATATAGATGCAAGCTTTAAGAACCACAATAAAAAAAGTGGTCTGGGAGGTGTATTCAAAAATACAAAAGGAAATTAGGTGGTAGGTTTTACAAAATCTATTCATGCAAATGGTTCACTAGAGACAGAAATTAAATCACTCCTAGAGGGGCTCCAAACACCATAAGAATGGGGAATGTTCCCACTGAATATTGAAACAGACTCCACGGAGGTAATCCACTCTATACAACAAGGCAATAGACTATATTATGATATTGTTAATGAATGCAGGTTGTTAATGTACTAGGAGAAGGAAGTGATCCTCCCACACGTCTTTCGGTAAAGGGAATAATGTAGCACACAAATTGGCAAATGAGGCTAATACTCAAATAAGGGGGAAGAAACATTATGTACAACCTCCATCTTATGTTTAATATTTTGTAAGAAGTGATCAAAAAGAACAATGTATTTTTGTTAAGTACTTAGCATATGATGCTTGCAATGTACTAGCAAACTTAAGTAATCAATGTATCCTAAGTGACATAGGATATGACTGCAATGTACTAAACACTACGTAGCATTAATATAAATATTTTCAGTTTGCTAAAAGAAACTCCAGTATAGATGAGAAACTAAATTTTACAAGCATTGGATGGATGACACGTGAATGGAGAGGATTGAGTGGTGCATAGGAGCTGGACATGCTTACTAGTCTGATGGGGAAACTCGAGAGAAAAAGATTAATTTTGATTTGGAACTGATTTTGAAAGAATTTGTTACTAAATATAGGATACCTATTTTATATGCTCAACAACAACAAGAGGATAAAATCAGACTTTGTGATCTAATAATAAGATGATTGTTGTTATTATACATAAATTAGTTACTTTAGAGAATATTTTATCTTTAACCGTTTAATTTTTGCATTATTTTAATGATAACAAAATACATATGTCATTAGAAAGAGTTCTAAATACATAGACGTATGGTATATCACCTAATACCCTATTTCCTTTATGAGGAAAAAATAAAATTAAGGAACGCACAAATATTTAAAAAGATACAATTATTGTTAACTAGAAAAAAATAATTCGTAGTAAAACAAAATAATTTTGGAGTCTTGAACCATAAAAGTACGTACTTAAAATATTTTGATATTCGAGCATAAATTTGAAGGTAAGAAAAAAAATTGATGGATTCAAGTTGAGTTTTCTCAAACTTATCAATAGCTAGACCTATAATGCAAGTTGTTTCATGCATAAATAAATTGGGACACTCAAAAAATGTGTTGGACAGGCAGATTCACATCAATTGCTACCAAAACAGCCAATAGAAGCAATTTGTTAGCCTTGCAACCATCCCAAAGTATTATTTTTTATATATCGATGGGGTAGGCTTGGACACACTAAGTATATCTTTTACTGGGACGAAGCTATGTATGCCTAAGGGTGGTCAATTGAATATTCTTCGACGAAAAATTATACGATATATAAGAAAAAAAATAGTTCTTATTGATTAAAATATACTTTAAACGCCCTTATATAGTGCTTATTGAATATTTTGGCCTCACCATTGATCCTATACACGTATTTTAAATCTTTAATGAATGTAACATTGAGTCTACACGTTTTTGAATGATATAAATTTTCAATCTAGTAAACTTAGAAACGAATTATATAAATTATATATTTATATACCAAATGAATCAATGAATTGTTGTAATTTTCTACTCAACCAGGGGCGGGCCGACGAGTTCTGTGGCCTAAATCAAAACTTTATCTTAACTTTTTTTTTAAAAAAAAAATATTTATTTATTTGAAGTCTATTTTTCTAGCATTTCTTAGATACAAAGCTATTAATAAGTTTTTTTATGTAATTCCTAATAAGTCTTTCTTAATTGACAGTATAACTAATCCATTAAACCTTTCTTGAGACATTGTTGATCGAATGTAAAATTTTATTAACATTATTCCATAAGTAATATATGCATTGGAAAAAGAATCAAATTTTTTTAGTTGACCGAGTGTATCAATTACACTATTATCTTCTAATTGTACTATTTTTCTTAATATTTTTAATTCAGAAAATAAATCTAAATCATGAATATCGAATTGATTATTATGCTTTAGTGATCTTAGTTTTTACTGCTAAATAGAAAATCAGAAATATTTTCATATGCTTCGAATTATTTAAATCTATTTTGAAGTAAAAAAATAGCCTTGTCTACTATGTATAAATTAATCAACTCCAAATGACTCTTTGAAATATTTTGAGATTTTATTATCAACATTTTCATCAAGTTGTTACTTGGCAGAATACATAAGTGGGCCCTTAAACTTGAACTTCTAAACATAGGGTTGTTCCTATCAGGCACTCCAACTAAACCCCATCCGTGCCAATTAAACACTATCCAGATTGTTCGCGAAAAACTTTAAAAAAAAAATTAAGTGCGTATATTACAGTTGCCTCTTAACACCCTAAATTGAACAACAAAATGTTCGACATAATTAAAACCTTTCACTTAATAAATTTAACCTCCAAAACAAATTGAAAATCATTTCATAAAATGGAAAACCTGATTATCCTAACCTAGTCCCTCTCTTCTTCAAACTTTTTTACTCTGCTCAATAAACCAGAAATTACCCTCTTAGGTTCTTAAGAATTTAATCGTCATACCGCCTGAAAAATTTGCAAGCAACTTTGCCTTCGATTTTGCCAAGAAAGAAAATGACAATCTGGGTTTAAGGAGTCCATGAAATAATAATTCGGCAGCAGTCCCACAATAACAAGAAACTTCTCTTAAAGTAGGTGATTTTCATTTGTTCGACATTGTGAGTGAGTGTGAGTGAGGGGAGAAGCTAATATCCACGTCAATGAGTGAACTTCAAAGGATCAGTGATGATAGACTATAATTACGTATTTTAGTCTTTGATTACACTCTAATTTACTGCACTTTAATTGAGTTTGAGCTTTAATCGCTAGTGTTTGCACTAATTGTGTGTTTTATGCCTTGTAGGAGTGATTCCAAGCTATGTAGATGTTATGGAATGAATTCAAGTGATTTGGAGCTTTGAAGTCTGAGTAAAATCGCAAGGAATTAAGCCGGGACCGTGTTCGGAGATAAACGAATGATAGTTAAGAACGAGCGAAAAATCGAGTAGGAATATTACACACTGTCTAGTAAAATACACATAACCTTTCGCTCAGAACTCCATTTGGGCTCCACAATAGATGGTTGGAAAGATAATTCACAGGGATACAAATTTAATGTTTTAAATTTTCCAAATTCCCAACATAAAATGGTGAAAAGTGCGAGTCAAGTGCACGGCCGCGCACTGATCGCGCAAATAGGCAGAAAGTGTGAAATGTGCGCCGTCGATGCGCAGCCGCGCACGGTCTATCCGAGAAAAGTGTCCTTTTTCGCGTAGGAGAAGGTATAATTATTTGGGACCGACTCTAATTGGTATATATACATGAAAATACGGTATTTTGAGAACTTTGGACCTAAGGAGACAGAGACACAATAGGAGCAAGACGGGGAATTCTTCTACGAGTTTTTCACTTCCTTCTTACTATTTTCATTATTGGTTATGAATTATAGTATTCTAGTTATGCATACTATTATGATTAGCCAATTTTATATCTACGGTTTTGATGGAACCTCTTGGAGGATGAATTCTTGTTATGTTTTAATATAATTTAACCTTTGAATTTGTTTATTTGTTCAACTACGTGCTTATTTCAGTTGATTGAATGACCATCGATTGACTGTGCCTATTTATTATGTGTTGCTTGAGAAAAGAGACATAATTAGGTGACTGTTGAACAACGTCACTCCTAACGTATGTGAGAAATCAATACAACGGGTTTAAAGGTATGTTTAGAAATAACAAAGCCTTGACGCGGTCATAATGAGCGATTAGATAAAGTCAACTAGCGTAGTTCAAGAGAATATGTCTAGAAAATTATTGTAGTTGCTCGAGAGAGAATTACGATACCTAAAGTGCTCACGATCAGTAGAGAATACATAGGCAAAATTGTAGGGAACATAGCGGAAATGATTCCAACATTTGGAGAAATCATAACTCTAGGCCTCCTAAATTTAATCTCCAACCTTAGTATCTTTAGTTGTTAATTTAGTGCTTTAATTTCTTAGTTAATTAGTTAGATATAAAAATCTTAATCTTTATAACTTAGAAATTTATTCGAGCTTGTCTTCTTAGCGATATTGAACAATTATGGCGAAATCTTAGTTTTCTGTGGGATTTGACTCCGGACTCTTAGATTTAATTATATTTGCAACGACCGCTAGTCCTTTTTAGGACTAGGGTTGGGCGTGATCAAGCAACCACAAACACTTCAAGATGTGAAGAAGATGAGCCAAATTCAAGAGAGCTTCAAAGGAGTGAGCTTTATATGCAAAAATGGACAAACAAATTAAGAGAAAAGATTGACAGGTTATGTCTAAGGGGAAGAAGAAGAGAAATAGAAGAATAGGGATAAAAGTTAGAGTTTTAATATGAATAATATATTAGGATATATAAAATAATCATAATATGGAGTATACTACTACTACTACTACTACTAATAATAATAATAATAAAAAATCAATCATGTTCACGCGCATTTTCCTTTGACAGTGTTTAATTGGCATACATGGGGTTTAGTTTGAGTGCCTTATAGGAACAACCCTATGTTTAGATGTTCAAATAACAAAAAGGGCCAAGTTTAAGGGTCCAATTATGTATTATGCCTTGTTACTTCCTATATATTATACGTTTCTTACGAAATTTGGGTTCGATATTCATTTCAAGTGCATTTTCGTGGCAATAGCAGTTGCAAAATCCTTCTTCTCTATACTTGTTTAAAAAGAAATTAATTTTTTTTCACTTCACAGAACTTTTAAGAAAATTATATATAATCAGTCTATTAGGTCTAACAAAAAATAGACCCCTCATAAATATGGGACGTAAAGCAGTTGCTTACTTATTTTATAGAAGGGCCGCCCCTCTACTCAACCTCCTTTTGGATTGATTTGTGAGATATGACCGAGGGCCAAAATACTTTGTTTTCTTATGTTTTGCAAATAAGATCGCATCTTACACGACAAACATACTAATTAAAATCGATTTATCAATATTAAAATCTAGATAATTAATACTAATTATTCAATAAATTCGATTAGTTGATACAAGTTAATTTTCTATTACGGCAAGTTGTTAGAATAATAGATTTTTGTGTAATTTAATTCATATATTATTAATACCATAATCAAACACTTGCGTCAATTGTGCAATAGTTATTTTTTTCTTATACGGTCAACTAAATATTATATTATTTTATGTAAGATTTTATGATGGGATTAATTATTCAAACCATCAACCAAACTATACTGGGTACCTATAATCTATATTAGCTAATTGTGAGTTCATCTTTGGTTTCGCTGACCGCCCCTCCCAAGCCAAGTCCCAGCATCAAGATTCGAACTTCATTTCTCTGAATATCAAGAAAACGCAGCTTCAATTACTGCAAATTTTTTACCACCCACAAATTGCTTATGAAATTCCCGCAAACGAAATGACAATTGCTGCGATTTTCCCAAATCGCCTTCCACTCATTCTGCTTCTTCTTCCACTGATCTTCACCACCATCTTCCGTTCGGTCAATGCAACATGCCAGCTCAGTTTTGAGCAGAATAATAAGCTTTATAATTATAGCTTAACAACCTCAATTCGTAATTTCCCTCATGGCATCCTTAGTGAAGATGGGTATTCTCTCTCTCTTTTTCTATTTCTGCTAATTGGTCACTTGCTATTTTTCAGTAACTCACGTTTTTTTGTGTTACTACGACTTTATTTGATGTGGCCCATATCAATTTTAGTTGGGAAGCTATATATTGAAACATGGGAATAATAGCTCAGTAATTTGATTACATATGAGAAATAATAATTGTTGGATCCCAGATTGATACTTTCATCTTATGATATAATGTAGAAGTGGGAAGAGAACCATGAGATCTCAGGTTCAAATCTTAGCGAGGCAACAAAAGTAGCTGATTTCTTCTCATATGTTCTAAGCCTTGGTGGTAGAATTACCTGGTATTTGAGTTGGTGCGAGGTGCTGTATTCGGGGAATAGTCGAAGTGCACACAAGCTAGCCCAGTCACCTATCGTCATAAAAAATAGAAAAAAGAAATGTGGGGGAACTTCTATTCTTGTATATGTGATTGTTCGTAGCTAAGGACGGATTACAATTAAAGCGAAAGACCCGTATAGGATATACCAACTAGTTGGGATTGAGGCTTATGTGTTCTTATAATTACATTAGGCTAAGGGTTCGTCAAGAGTGTCTTAGTTTAGTTAGAGACTTGTATGTAGAGACTTGTATGTCTGTTTAAGGATAAGTGCGTGATTTCGCGAACTCTAGTTCCAAAGAACTTTTACTTTTACTTAAAAGACAAATTATTGGTGTTAAAATGTATGGGGATATGACCCTTGGACCCAACTCAACTCCAAAAGTTAGCTCACGAGAGGAGTTGTCCAAGACCATATAAGGAGACCATAACCCATTCCCTCAATCAGCCCAAGACTGGAACTAGAAATTGAAGCGTGGATAACATAACATGGGGGCTAATAATATGAAACACAACAACAATGATAGACGGGCCTAGCTCTGTTACCATGTGAAGATATGACCTTTGAGCCTAACTCAACCTCAAAAGCTAGCTCATTAGGGGAGGATTCCCTAAGACAATATAAGGAGACCACAACCTATTCGCTCAACCAATACGAGACTCGGCAAAATGAAATGGACTTATATAGAGTATCATAGATACTGAGCCTAAACAAATTCTTCTTTTGTTTGTTTATTGAGGGGTGGCATTTTTACTAAAGTCCACTGTACTTTTACATAATTTCAGGTTCTACAAGGTGGCTGCAAATGGGACTGTGCTATGGTTTCAGGTTGGCTGCATCAGGTTACACTGTCATGCTTAGTTTGATTTTCATTGTACAATAACTTTTGCAGACTTGCTCGTTGACTATATAATTATGTATATTTTATAATCTTCCCTTTGTCAGAAAGAAAAAAGGAAGTATCTTATAAGCTCCTAATTGTCTGAGGTCTATGGACAAGAAGTATATTGTGTAGCTGCTATTAAATCTGTGAATGAGCCATTATGGGTTTCAGTATGTGTATTTAGGAATCATAACGTAGTTGGCTTATGATATCGTTAATAAACACGGGAGTTACATCTTGTGATGAGAAAAAAATGATTAGCTTTTGGATGTTATTACTTGTTAAACTGGGGAACTGCTAATACTTCAGTGAATCTCACTTTGCTTCCTCTTTGTATATGGAGCAGCTTTGTGATGCAATGATTTTCAACCATGATCCTCCTACCTGTATTGACTGTAAGGTAAGTGCTTGTCTAGTTTCGTCTCTGTTCCGTTGCCAAATAGTTAATGCAATAACGAGACAAATTTTTCTCTTTTTTAGCCTATGTAGAGTGTTATTTCATTATGTGCAACAGAAAACGAGTTAGCGTTTCTGTAAAACTAATACTCTAGTAGACAGTAGCTGCCAAACACACAACTAATGTGGGGCTGCAGATGTGTAAACTGGCTAATTTTTGCAAACTAGGAAATGCCATAGAATAAACAATTATTAACATACAAGGAGAGAGGCCAGGAGGACTGGTTGATGGATACAGATTATCACAGCTTCACTAAGATTATTACAGCTTTATTTTCTAGAAATCATTTGAAAATTAGAGACTCTGCTTATTATCGTAATACCATAGATTGAATATTTGCTATTTGACGGATATTTTGGATTTGCCAGTGGAAATATATAAATTCACTTTTGGGTGTCTAGCTAGGGATTTTAGAGGACTATCAACTATGCTACGATACATTTATGTTCTGCTCAAACTTACTGAACAGTACATAATAACCAAGATGTACATATATGAAGTTTGTTTATTTGTTGTCTATGGTGAAGCATCTTCATGTGATTTTATTTGTCACATACAACTTGGACTTGTTAGGCCCATTTATAGAAATATTGTGTCTTTTAGAAGTGGAATTATTTTCCATTGTCGACTTTGTTAGCGATTTTCAGAAATGTCAGTCCATTCACTACATAGATGACTCTAACTTGAACATGCTTACGTTTGCAGGACTGCGGTGGTAATTCTCGTTGTGGAATGGGTTGTAGTGCCCTCGTGGCTAACACTGTTGGAGGTGAATACTCCTGAACTTCTGGATATCTAGGATTCTTTTTTCACTTTATTAACAACATTTACATCATTACATGTCTTCCTTTTACCTCCCATTTGAAAGTGTCCTTCAAGTTATGGTAGAAAACTGATAGGTCAAGACATGTTAAGTTTCATCAACTTAAATGGTTTAAATAATTGAATATGCCAAGGAGAACAATGCTTTCCCTTATCAAAAAAAGAAAAAAAGAAGAAAATTGAAAAAAGAAAGCTTTTCCTTTTGAAATTTTATGTACTCCATGATGTTTTATACTTTAATACCAGACAAGAGGGGGGAAGGGGAGGGGGGGGGGATGATTTGTGTGGTATCAAATTTTTTGCGTGCACTGATTATAGAAGGACCTGGTTCTTCTAAGTGTTCCTTAACCTACTGTTGCTGAAATAGTAAATGCGGAAAGAAAAGAACACAAATATTTTTACGTGGAAAACACCTGGCTCAAAAGGTGAAGAAAACCACGACCTACTACTCAGTAGGATTTTCCCCAACAGTTCACTAAATCACTGAGCCAAACAGCATTTACAAAACTCTTTGTAAACTTAAGGATTAACTCTAATCCCATTGTGGCAACTAGCCTCTAACTATTGCGACAACTTCAAGTTAACTCTAACTTTGAATGCTCAGAGAATACCTAATACAATTGCCTCTAGATAAATCTGAAAGGTACAAATTGAAAACCACCTACTACAATTGAACTAGAATAAAAGACAGACACTTGGAACTGGTTCTTCTATCTGGTCATGTAGCTTTAGGTTCGCACACTTGAATCACACAAGAATTGCTTGCAAAATGCCTTTCTATTTTGCTCCCAACTCACGTTTAACTTCTGCTTTTGCGCGTACCTGTAAAATGAGAACATCCTGCAATATATAGAGTTAGTAGATTAAGAAATAAACTTGGTGGAAGAGTTCTAGTTGTCCTCAACTTCTAACTCCTCCCTTATCTTGGATAATGTTCTCTTTGAGTAAGGAGTCCTTCTCCTTAACAATTATGCGACCTTTCCGATCAGGAGATATCAGATATACCAAGTTAAGCTCATCTCCTTCACATGCATCCTTTATGCTCGAATCTGCCCGTGTCTGTGTACAGGGGATGGGCCTGGTTCATGCCTGAGCTTCTTTGTCAATCTTCAAAACAAAACTTCACTTTGGTCAACAAATTTCCCTTTTTTGATAATGACAAATTCTGCCAGTTTCAACTCATCTCAACATCAACACAATGTTAGAATATTTTACCTTTTTAAAGTCAATTATCATCAAGGACTAGATTCATTAGGTTATAAACATCATTGTCCAAAGTGTAAGCACAACCTTTTTCCCCTTTTGGCATCATCAAAAAGTTGCATAAATATGTAAGATAACCAGATTTTAAAATTACTCATGGCCACTGTGGCTACTTCAAATGAAATCATGGATTTAATCATCATATATCAATCTAAGGATATTAGCCATCTAAGAAATATCAACAAACAGTTAGAGCAAAAGGTAGTGAATTTCATTGATTGATAAGATCCTACCACAAAGCATACGAATAAATAAGGACACTGGATCATGAGCAAAAGAAATAAAAAAATAATTCCGAACTGGGTCACTGGTTGATCTACACTAGGCTAGGAGGCTTAAGGCTGGGAAGGACCAGGTTCTTGGTTTTTGGCTTGGAGCAGTTGCAACATATCCTGAAGAATACCATCATTCTTCTCCTTTTCTTTTGTCAGCTCTGCTCAGAGAGCATCTCTCTCGGTCTCCACATCTGTCAACCTCTTCTTCGGCCTATCAATCTCAGCATCCTTAGCCCCACTTTCTTGCACCAAAGCTCGCACTTTGCTGTTCACTGGTACCTTTTTGGATGAACCAGGTCCTTCGGGTATGGTTTGAACTTCATAATCACAAGTCGTGAAGAGTGTTTGCCCCAAAATGATCCTTGCTTGTACCAACTTCCCATTTCTTGATGGGTACCTTGAAGTGTGCAAGTACAACCGTGAGAATAAAACCATAGAGTATGACATGAGTCTTGGTGGCATTTAAAACCCTATCAAGAAGCTGGGTGATAAATCCAGGCCAATTGATTTGCCTCCCACTGTCCAAACATTCCATAAGGACCAGAACCATGAATGTGGCAATGTGCCTCCGTTCCTGCCTTGGCAGCACACATTTGTTAACCAATTCAAGCATCACTTTGTGGGGTGGCTTCATCTCACTTTTGTAAATAACCTTGGGCTCAAGTTCCTCTTCATTGTCACCAAACTTCCTAGTAATGGCAAGGGAAGTAGGGAGATTTTCTAGACTTGGCCATTTGAGCTTCGTATAATCATTGTACCCTTCAACAGGTACACCTAAGATCTCTCCCAGTTCTTTATCATCAAAAGTCACCTTGACCACACTGGTGACCTTACCATCTTTGATCTCATAGTTTGCCATGAACTCCACAATTTCAGTTCTGGCCAGCCTTCTATCCATCTGAAGGACCATGTCCTTCCAACCTTGCAAGTGTAATTTCTCCAGTAGCATTAACATTCCTTCCGCCCCCAAGTCCATGATAGTCTGCCTTTCAAGATGGTTCTCTTTCCAAATTTAACCATTATGTCCTTCTCAGCATCAGATTCTTCTTCTTCTTCCTCTCCACTCCATTCTTTTTCTTCCACAATTTTCACTTTTCTTGATTTCAGTGCAGACCTAATTATTTTAGTCAAAGCGGATGGCTCAGCAGACTTTGTCTTTGAAACAGACTTCTTTGTGGAAGTCTTGGCTTTCTTAGCCTTACGAGTCACAACCTGGTTCTTCTGTCTCATCTTCATCCCGGAGAACCAGGTCCATCTCATCAATTGCAACAGGCTCAACCACCTTCTTCTTTCCCTTAGCGGTAGCTTTTCTCTTTCTTCCTTCTAAGGCCTTTTCCAATTCGGCCTCACTCTGCTTCTTCTGACTCCTTGTAGCTCTTCCTCTTGTGGGAGGAATCTGTACAGGTATAGAAGAGGCAACCTTCCTCTTCTTGTTTGCCCTAGCAGTGCCAGGGGTTTTAACTCCTGAACTTCCTTTCTTCTTGGGAATGTAACAGTCAGTCACCATTTTCAGTAGGTCTGCAAAGGCTTTCCTGTTCAGATGGAACAAGTTCATCAAAATTCTTCCCTAGTTGGACCGACCCCTCAACAGTTTCTCCAGACCCGCTTCCCTCTGTTTCTCTCACACTACCTTTACTCTAGCAGATTCCTCACCCCAAACTACCATAGCACATGATTCTTTAGTTAGGCCAACAGAAGTGGGTGAAGAATCAACTACTCCTTTTCCCATACCCCTCACAGTACTCCCAACACCCTCTCTCCTTTTCTTTTTTCTTTTTATTTTCACCACCCACCTTTCCAGACTCAGTAATTTCAACACCTGCCATAGATCCTACCAGCACAAACCTAGTCTCCAAATTTGTAGCAACCTCAGAAATAGTTTCAGGAGTTACTTTAGGGCCGGATATTACTTGTTTTGTTTAAGAAGAAACCGTTTCTGCCCCCTCAGTAGCAGATTTGAACGATTCATCAGAATTCTGGGGTTTTTCTTCCCTACCTGCTTTCAATTTTTCATTTATTTTCTTGATCTGCTCTCCACCAGCGACAACCTTGCGAGCCATCATTTTTACCCTACTTTTCTTAGAGGTTGGTGTGGTTGAAGGGGTGATAGAAGGTGTGGAAGTGGGTTCCTTGGGTGGTGATGTAGGATTGTCAGGGATGTTAGCCATTTCTGTGTTTGGGTATGAAAGAAAATGAGTTCGAGTATGTTTGGAAGATGAGAGAAAGTGGAGAGTATTTTGACGGCTTGAAAATTTTAAGTGAAGAAAATACTATGCCTAATCAATTTAAAGAGGGGTGTTTAATTGGGTAACGACAACCTTTCAGAGGCAGCAACAATATACTCAACTTCAGCAGTAGATAAAGCCACCGAATTTTGCTTTTTGGTGGTCCAAGACACAAGACATGAGCCAAGAAAGTGTGCCATACCTGAGGTGCTCTTTCTATCCACAAGAAAACCTGCATAATCAGCATCAACATATCCCACTAGATTGAAATTACTACCTTTTGGATACCATCGACGAAGGTCAGTGGTGCCTTTTAGGTATCTCAAAATCCGCTTGACATCAGTCAAGTGAGACTCCTTTGGATATGCCTGAAATCTAGCACAAAGGCCTGCATTGAAAACAATGTCAGGTCTGCTAGTAGTGAGATACAACAATGAACCAATGATTCCCCTATACAACTTCTGATCAACAGATGAACCAGGTTCATCTATATCCAACTTTGTAGCTGTTGCAATAGGAGTGTCAGTTTCTTTGGAATCTTCCATTTTAAACCTTTTAAGCAACTCTTTTTCATACTTCTGCTGATGGATCATAGTTCCATTTGAACTTTATTTAATTTGTAAGCCTAAAAAGTAAGCTCACCCATCATGCGCATTTCAAATTCACTCCCCATTAGCTTAGCAAATTTTTTACTTCTTATCGGTAGTTGCTCCAAAGATTATATCATCAACATATATCTGAACAACCAAGAGATTTGTTCCTTTTTCTTTCAAGAATAAAGTATTATCAATTTTACCTCTCTTATAGTCATGCTCAAGCAGGAATTTTGATAATTTTTCATACCATGCTCTTGGAGCCTACTTGAGTCCATCAAGTGCTTTATCAAGTTTGTACACATGATCAGGACATTCCTTGCTTTCGAAGCCTGGAGGTTGCTCGACAAACACTTCTTCCTTTAGATAGCCATTGGGGAAGGCACTCTTGGCATCCATCTGATGGAGAGTGAATTCCATGTAAGCAACAAAGGCTATGAGGAGTCTTATTGCTTCCAACCTTGCAACTAGAGCAAAGGTTTCATCATAGTCTTTGCCCTCCTCTTGACTATATCCTTGAATCACCAATCTTGCCATGTTCCTTGTAGCTGTTCCTTGTTCATTAAGTTTGTTTCTGAAGACCCATTTTGTGCCCATTACTGATCTGTCCTTGGGTCTTGGTACCAGATGCCAAACTTGACTTCTCTCAAATTGATTGAGTTCATCTTGCATTGCATTTACCCAGTCTACATCCTGCAAAGCCACAACAACATTTTTAGGTTCAATAAGAGATAAGAAAGCATCAAAAGCACAAAGATTCTTCAATGAAGATCTGGTTTTGATAGAGAGGATCAATAATTATGTTCTCAATGGGATGAGAACTTTGATACTTGTTGAGTTTCACAACCAGCTGGTTTCCTCTAGATGTTCCTTCAATGTTTTGTTGCTGAGGAACAGGTTCATGGACATGTTCCCTTGAGGTTTGAGGATCACTTCCTCTTTGTTCTATTCCCCCCGTCATGTTGCCCTGGTGGACGGACCTGTTCCATCACCTGTTCCTTCCTCTAGTGCAACTTCAGTGTGGGCTGTGGTTTCATTTGAGTTTCTTACCAGCCCAATTGGTTTATCATCATGTTCCTGCCTCTTAGAATGAATGTTAGTTTCATCAAAAACTACATGTACACTTTTTTCTACACACATAGTTCTTTTGTTGTAAATCTTATAAGCTTTACTATGTGAAGAATATCCCAAGAATACTCCCTCATCACTTCTGGGATCAAACGTACCTAGGGAATCTTTATCATTGTTGTGCACAGAGCACTTGCATCCAAATGTCCTAATATAGGATATGTGTTTCTTTCTCCCTTTAAGTAACTCATAGGGAGTCTTCTCTACAAGAGGTCTAGTCATGCACCTATTTATGATGTAGCATGCAGTGTTCACAACTTCTGCCCAAAAACTATGGGTAGTTTACTAGAGAGAAGCATAGTCCTAGTCATATCTCTCAACTACTCCATTTTGTTGTGGCGTCCTAGGAGCAGAAAAATTATGATCTATGCCATGCTCATCACATAATTCAACAAATTTAGCATTTTCAACTTCAGTATCATGATCAAACCTAATTGATGCAAGTTGATTACCTAGTTGTTTCTGTGTTTTTCTAACAAAAGAGGTAAACATGTCAAATGCTTCATATTTAGATGTTAAAAACAATGTCCAAGTAAATCTAGAATAATCATCAACAAACACCATAACATATCTCTTACCACCACTACTTAATATTCTCATTGGACCACAAAGATCCATATGGACCAGTTCCAGGTGGTGCTTACCATGTCCTTGCTTTTAAAAGAGGATCTTACCTGCTTCCCCTTGCACAAGCCTCACAAACTTTATCTTACTTGAACTTGATGTTAGGCAGACCTATCACCAGGTCCTTGGAGACTAATTTGTTGAGTTAGACTCAGACTGGCATGTCCAAGTCTCTTGTGCCTAAGGAGGGGATCATTATCCAACATACTTAAGCAAGTGAGTTCATTTTCTGAAAGTGTGGACAGTCTACAACATATATGTTGTTTCACTCTTTTTCCCTGCAAAACAATCTTGTCAGTGGTAAGATTAATCACAGAGCATTTGGTAGAGGTGAATGCTACCATGTTACCTCTATCACACAATTGTGATACACTTATTAGACTGTACTACAGTCCATCTATCAAGTAGACATTCTCAATAGAGTGAGAATCAGTCTTACCTACCTTTCCAACCCCAATGATCTCACCGTTTTTCCCATTTCCAAAGGAGACATTACCTCCTTTGAGGTCCTCAAGTGAAAGGAACCGATTTTTGCTCATGTGCTTTGAGCAGCCACTATCCATGTACCATATTTGGCTGCTCCCCTTCACTTGGACATGCAAAAGGAAATTCTGGGTTAGTCTTAGGAACCCAAACTAGTTTGGGTCCCTTTCTATAGGCAAAATGATGAATCAAATTCTTTTTAGCCCAAATTGGTAGCCTATTCTTCCCTTGAACAAATTCTTTGTTCTTTTGACTTGCCTTTTCTTTTGCGGTGCATTCACTTTTATAGGTACCTGTTTTACCATTGTGTACAAATCTTGTTCTGAGGAAGTATGAGGTACTTGCTTTTGGGATCCCATTTAGGTGGCAGATTCTCGCCAAGTCCTCTTCTGTTGCTACTATGATGTTCCTGTAGCTATGAAAGTGCATCCGAGGACCTGTTCCATTTGCATGTTCTGTCCAGCTCATGCTTGACCTTGCTCAGATCCTCCTTTAGAATTCTTACGTGCTCATCCCTCTCATACTACTCATCTTTCATTTTTCCTACATTTTCTTCTAGAGTGAGTTCTGGGTGATCAACTGTCTTCTTACCTGTTTCTAATTTCAGTTTTAGATTTTCGGATCTATGTTCTAGGACATTTGAATCAAGTGGATGAACCTGGTTCTTCAAAGCAGCATTTTTCACTTACAGTTTCACTAACCCTAAGTTTCAAGTTCTTGCACTTTGCTTTCAAAATCACACATTCTTTAGGTAGCTGTTCCTTTTCATTGTTTACATCCTCAGATTCATCAATCAGATCTAGAAGAAACTTAGATAGCCTTTCTTTAGACAAAAAATTAATCTTGTCTTTGAGATGAATTACACTTACCTCAGTTTCCTCATCAAATTCTCCAATGGCCATAAGTGCTTGTTCATCCCCATCATCATCATATGAGCTTTCTCCTCAAGCAGCGACCATAGCCTTGTTTGATCCTTTGTTTTTCTTGGGTTGAACCTGTTCCTTTGTTCAGCTCTTTCTTTCTTCCATTGAATATCCCATTGAGGACAGTTCTTGATGTGGTGATCAGTCTTCCCACACTTTGTAGCATCCTTCATTGGTTTGCTTTTCAGGAACCTTTGACTTTAGCTTCCACTTCTTGAAGGACCCTTTACTCTCCTCAAGTACTTCTTGAAGTCCTTGGTGATCATAGCCATTCATCATCTTCTAGATCAGAACCTTGCAGTAAGATTTCCAATTAATTCATCTAGTGGAGGGTGGCAATATTCTTTGATTCTTGAATGGCAGTGATTTTTCTTCAGGGTAGCCAGTGGACCATCGGTAACAATGTCCCATAGCTCATAGTCCTCTCCTATGATGTGATCTCTCATCCTGTTTTTCTACCAAAAGTAATACTGGCCGTTGAAGAGTGGTGGCCTAGCAGTGGATTTCCCTTCCCAGTTCCCAGGTAGTGCACTCATCTTAATCTTCTACTAAGGTGTTAGCCTCTTCAAGGATAACCTGCTCTGATACTAATTGATGTTTTATACTTCAATACCACACAAGAAGGAGGAGTGATTTGTGTGGTATCCAATTTTTCGCGTGCACTGATTATAGAAGAGCCTAGTTCTTTTAAGTGTTCATTAACCTACTATTGCTGAAATAGTAAATGCGGAAAGAAAAGAACACAAGTATTTTTACGTGAAAAACACTTGGCTCAAAAGGTGAAAAAACCCACGACCTATTAGGTAGGATTTTCCCCAACACTTCACTAAATCACTGAGCCAAAACAACATTTACAAAACTTTTTGTAAACCTAAGGATTAACTCTAATCCCATTGTAGCAACCAACCTCTAACTGTTGCGACAACTTCAAGTTAACTCTAACTTGAATACTCAGAGAGTACCTAATACAATTGCCTCTAGATAAAGCTGAAAGGTACAATTTGAAAAGGCGAAATGGCTTTCTGGCCACTCAAACTTGCATCGGTTTGTAAAGCCGATATATGAACTCTCGGGGTTTCCCAATTGAACAACTTTACTTGAAAAAATGGCTACTAATAATCACTTGTAAAGGTGCGTGTTGTTCAGTTGCTGCTGACATGGATTTAATTTAATATTTTGTATAGCCACATCATCCATTCATTCACATTTTTTTGACACATGTATGTTCTAGGTTATCTAGGAATTTGATGGAGCGGGTCAATTTCATCTAATCGGTTTATGACAAAAAATCTAAAAGTAATAAGCTAAAAGAAGAACCGATCCTACATAGTTAAGACCATTCTCTTTCATTTCAACTCTGTTTGAGAAAATAACGCCACAAAACTTTGAAGATACAAATTGCGCACTCAATACTTCCTCCGTTCTCGTGTAGAGCCTTCTTCAGATATAGTCTACTGAAAGCTTTGTCTCGCAACACTACAAAACTTTCAAGTAATTTTATATCGGCTGAACCCCCTTTTCAGTGTTTAATCAACTGTTTCCGTAGGGCCCACGAAGAGGGCAAGAAAATTGCATCAATGAAGGATAAAAATGTCAAGTCTGAGATGGAATTAGTGGTTAAACAAGTTAAGAAGCTTGCGGTTTCTTATTGTATGATACATTTAGGGAATTGGATGAAAGGGTGTGTTTGAATGGATTCCTAGGAGTGTGTATTTGAATGGAAGGGCTATTGAGATGACAAGTATTTTGGAGGGGGAAAAAAGAGGTGGGAGTTTGGTAGGGAAACGAGAGAGGTGGGAGGAAGGGGGAAAGGGAAATGTCTCTTTTTTCTTCTTTTTTTTAAGGTCTCATTTATATTTTATTTTGATTCTCATATTTTTTTAATAAAAACAATACTTTTCACGCGTCTTTGCAACGTGATTTGCACACAATTTAACAATGTCAGCTGCACCGCTTCCACATAGGCATAGTCAATGGTCAAATGTGTTTATTAGTATCCATTGCATCTAGTTAGAGCGTTCAAATGGGAAAAGTGCAAGTTCATGTATCGGCTTTTAAAAGCCCTACAAGTTTAAGTGGCCAGAAAACCATTACGCCAAACCACAAACTACAATTGAACTAGAATAAAAGACAGACTCTTGAAACTGGTTCTTCTATCTGACTCATGTAGCTTCAGGTTCGCACACTTGAACCACACAAGAATTGCTTGCAAAATGCCTTTCTATTTTGCTCTCAACTCACGTTTAACTTCTGCTTTTGTGCGTACTTGTAAAATGAGAACATCGTGCAATATATAGAGTTAGTAGATTAAAAAACAACTAGAGTTCTAATGCTACACTTCCTTGGTGGAAGAGTTCTAGTTGTCCTCAAGTTCTAACTCCTCCCTTATCTTGGATAGTGTTCTCTTTGAGTAAGGAGTCCTTCTCCTTAACAATTATGCAACCTTTTCGATCAGGAGACATCAGATATACCAAGTTAAGCTTATCTCCTTCACGTGCATCCTTTATGCTCGAATCTGCCCGTGTCTGTGTACACAGGGGATGGTCATCCCTGAGCTTCTTTGTCAATCTTCAAAACAAAACTTCACTTGGGCCAACACTCCATATCCGATGGATTAATCAAGATGAGTATGTAAAACAAGTATGTCACAATTTTTCTCGTTCATGTCTATCTCGTGCCAACTATATTGGGAACTAAAAGGAAAGCTATGGGGGCTATCTGTTGTTATAGTTGAACGTTTGATTGCAAAAGCGCTTAACAAATTTTGAAGAAATAAGAGTCCAAGATGGTGTGATCTTTACAAAGCGTATCATGAGCACATACATCAACTCTTCCAAAAAATCTAGCTAACTGTACACAAGTCGATTCTTTATTCTCTTCCCTTTAATGGTTTTAGTATGGTTTGTGCAGGTTATCCGGTGTGCACTACTCTTGGATATTCATCAAGCACATTCTTTGAACTCATTGGTAAGAATTCCTCTATTATTTAGTTCAGATTAAAGGGAAGAAGTTATTATCAATTACTTCTGAAGAAGAACTTCTTTTTCTTCTTGTTGTTGGGTACAGAATCAATACTTATTATGAATTTGTAGCATCTTTTCATGAAGATATAGTCTGCAATTACTTTCAGAGTCACATTTATTAGATTAAATTTGGAAATCTTTATTCTTTTTCTTGTGTTTATTAATATGGCAGATAAAAAGGATCCACTCAAAGGCATCACAGCTAAAATGTCTTACAGAGCGCCGGAGCTCAACTGTTCACTTGCTGTGTCTATCGTATGTGATACAAATGGAGTTCAAGTAAGGGGTTGTTTCCTTTGAATATGGGCTCTACTTTCCTTTAGTGACATTTCATTGGAATTCAGCCATTGATTTTCCTTTCCATTCCTTTGCCAGGGTCCTCGGACACTTGAGTTAGTTGGGACTTGTGATTATGTGAGTACTCTGAAAGTCCATGTTTCAATCTCGTTATGGAGTACTTTGTGTCATTCATAGGAGTACTTAATGTTATTATTCTATAAGAAGGATCCTGGTTAATGAAATACATAAATTTGCTTTTTTTTATCAACCGGCAATAAGGTAAAAGAACCTGGTACGGATAGCCACATTATGATAATTTCTTCTAGTCTAGCATGGAATAAAATGAAGCTGCAAATCAAAATTGCTAATGTGAATGGGGATGCAAGTAGTCTTGGAGACGGGAGGCACCTAGATGGGAACCTTGAAATGTCATTGAGTTTCTGTGGGAAGAATAGTTTCATAATAACGTGCTAGAAAAAAGAAAGAACCCCTCAACTAGTTCATAGAAGCATGTTCTATGGGAGCACTTGTCTTTAGGATTGAGTACTAGTCCTAGGCCCAAGTTAATTGTTGCTTGTTTTGGTCTTAAATGCCAGCTTGGGGCATTCTGCTGCTCTAGGCTTGGTGTTAGGCTCCAATGCAAGGTTAGTTTGGATGACTAGAGCTCAGCAGTCCTTGTTGAGTGCATTGCATGCTCATATTTCTTGCCAAGTTCGCATAGATATGAGAATCAAACAATTTGGTGCATTCTTCAATCGCCTCTTCATTTCTCATCTCTTAACTTTCTCAAGAACTTTGGTTTTATGGATAATTTCAATGAGGAGTTTATGCTTTATTTTTTGCCGACAGGCTACACAAATACGTCACCCCTCCGGCTGCGCAGTGATTATATCCTCTCACGGGCAAGGAATGGGCTGGTTTGGTACCATGATGATCATGTAAGATTAATTGTTAAAAACATAGACTAGATAATGGAGTTGCCTACTCGCTGGTTAACTGATTGATAGACACTGCACAGAATCCTATGCCTCTTTGGAGTTTACTTGCTGGGTGGTGCAGCCTATCGGTACTTCTCTTTGGGCATTCGTGGGATAGACGTATGTTGTTTCTTTTTCTCTCTTCTGTCTTCATTTCAGTTTATCAGAATAGGTGCATGAAAGTTACTATCCAGACTACTTGGCAATTATGTCTTTATTCGACTGTTGTGGACTCTTTGCTGCCCTATCTTCCTCTTTTTTCCATTTGTTTCCAAACTATAATTCTACTCTCTTTTGTAAGTGATTGGCTCAAGTAACTAAGTTGGAACAAGATAAATACACAGATGTGATATGCAAAGCAGGCAGCTAAAACAAGTAGTGGACATATTTTTTTACTTAAAAAAGCAGATATGACAAAATAAAAGGATCACAATCTAATAACAAGGTGTTTATGTGGAGGGGAAACAAATTTGGGTAATAGGGGACAGAAGTTGGTCCTCGGGGTGTGCAGATATTGATGTGTTGTGGTTGTAGACGGGGATGCAAATGGTGGTGGTTGACAGTGAATAACGGTTATGCAAAAGAGGATAATTGTGAACTTTGAGATGAAAACATATTGTAGGAATGATAACACTTATTTGATTGAATAGAGAGGACAATATCGTGACCTTAAGTTTGTGTTGGAGGCAAAATAATCAAATTGGGATGAGTATGATTTGAGTTTATTGCTTCTTAATTAACCAGTTAGACTTTCCAAGTTTTATTACTGTCTTTGCCGTTTACCATGGAAGTGGATGTGATTACAAACTATAATAAGTGGATGTCGAGATCTGCATGTAGAAAGTTCACCACACTAAGGTGTCATAAAATGACTCATTTCTAGAAGAGGGAGTGTGGTTTTTTGTCACTTCTGTGTGTGTTAGCTTGCAGTTTTGCTCGAATTGTAGTTTGCTGCACCAGAGTGCATGTCATTGGTGAAAGTTACAAATCTTACAAGATCTATATTTCCTCCAAATTATTCAGGAACTGAGAAGGAATTTTTTAAATTGATAGCATCACATCTAAAAGATAGGCTGTGAACTGGATCTTAATCAGTCTCAATGAGGTTATAAGCTGAGCCCAACTTAATGAATTTCAGTCAAAGTGGAAGAAAATTTTAGTTCTTTTAATGTAAACTGGAAACCATTGTACTTGGGAAATAGAGGAGGTTTGTTTGGAAAATTTAGCTACTTCAAGTGTCAGTGAAGTAACCATAGTCTAAGTCTAGTCCGATGTTTGAAGATGCTTTGTCAGCTTAAAAATTATTCCTGAAAACAAACACTTTTTTCCACTGAGTGCAGCACGGTTATTTAGGACTCGTGCTGGCTTTGCTTGTGTTCGACATTGAATTTGTGCAGTGCTGTAATCTGACATCTTTCTCCTCCTAAACTATGCAGATAATTCCAAACTTGGAGTTCTGGGCGAGCTTGCCACATACGTTACAGGTATTGAATAATGCCAGATGTTCTATATTAAAGTGAGGTAGTTTGATCTGGTGAAAATTCCTTATTAGCTAGGATTAAGGGTGAATTTTTTGAAAGAATTGAATCTTGCTCGTCCAAATGTCTCTAGTGACAAACCTCTCTCCACGAGAGGTTGGGGGTAGGCTGGGAGCAATAACAGTCGTGGTTCTTTAATAAGAGAAAAAACATGTAGTGGGAAGCTTTGGTTTTAATCATTTATAGCACCCAGGTCACCCAAAATGGGTGTGTTAGCCATGAATTCAATTATAACACCTAGCAATGTCCGAGTTCTATGGACCATAGTTGCATTAGTTTGGTGGTTGTCGACTCTAGCTGCGAGTTCTCTACCTCGTGGATGGACAACTCCGCTGGATTTATGTGTCGTATTCTAAACTCTTTCTTCCTTGCTGCTAATTTCCATACAAGCTGAAATTTATGGCTAATGTGAGTTCACAAAGAGTGTCTTAGCTGAATTGTGGATTCATCGACCTGCTGAAACACTAAATCATAGTCCTTCTCTTTACCACGATAACTTAAAAAAGAAAAGAAAAGAAAAGATTGAGAATAGCCTTCTTTTAATGGAGTTCACATATTTTGTTTAAATCAAAGGATGTGTTTTTTGCTGATTGAACGTTGGGATGTATTATCACATTTATGTTCTCTTTTGCAGAGTATGTTTTTATCATTGGTGCGGAGATTTAGAGGACCTTCTCATGGTCACAGGAGTTCGTATTCTCCTGTCAATTTTTGAGCAATTACATGTTAACTACTCAAATGATCAGACAAATCAATTTTTGACATGGATCGACAATTGACTCTTTCAAGTTGTTGCTTCAAGAAAATCAGATAGTCGTGCTCCGCCCCAGTAAGACTAAAACTGGACATCTTACAACTTGGCACTTTCTCATGGATGTCACTTCATTTCTTTGATTTCTTTGGCTACTGTCATTTTTGTGCTAGTGTCTTTTTTCTTTTCCTTTGTCATTTTGTTCTAGTTAACAGCATTCTTTGTAGGCTGTTGGTGCTTCTATCATGAACAGGATTTGGATCTGAACTTCATTTTGCCCATTAGTTTCTTAGACAAGGGATTTCACCAATTTGTCGCAATTCCATCGTGTTACTGTGGTGCTAATACAATAAAAAAAAGGGCAGCCCGGTGCACTAAGCTGCCGCTATGCGCAGGTCCGGAGCACAAGGGTCTATTATACACAGTCTTACCTTGAATTTGTTTCCACGACTTGAACCTGTGACCTCCTGCTCACATGACAACAACTTTACCAATTACACCAAGGCTCTCTTTCGGTGCTAATACAATAGTAATCTTAAAAAAAATTATGTGGCTATATATTAGAGAACTTTTGTGGAACAGCCATAACATTTTTTGCAAAAAAGCAGGTGGGACAGACAGATTATGATGGAAAAAGCTCTTTGAAAAAATCTTTTAGCCGTTATTTGGTATATGTGCTAGCGGGAAGTAGCATGTACCCCGTGAAATTAGATGTGCGTGCAAGATGGCTTGAATGAAAAAGAGGAATCTATTGGCGAACAATTAAGATAACTAATGGTGGTGAAAGTGAATTAATCATGATTTTTTTCTTATTCATATATTAAGGAAGTTCTTAAATCTTGGTATGTCACCTGCTCCATGAGAGATTGGTTTAGGTGGGGGTGGGTATAACGAAAATGTCAACTAAAATGAAGTTGAAATTTTATCAAATCACTCCCCCACTTCACCCTTTAAACAAGTAATGGTTGGTACTGAGATTACCTAATTTCTTGAACACACCATGTTCCAACGAATAATGAATTTAATTTTTATACAGTGATGATCATTTAAAAGACAATTCAAGTAACTATTCATATGTAATAACTGGAACTACTCATTTCCAGAAAATGAATAGATAATAAATTATGCTGATAGTGTAATTTTTTTTTTATACTATTCGTGTATATAAAAATTAAACCGCGAAAAATATACAAAAAATGAAAAATTTACATCCAATAATTCACAACTAGCCTTAACTTAGAAGCCAAGTGAAACATTACTTCACCACAAACATTGCCATTAGTTTGATTCGAAGAAATACACATAATTAGAAACACTTATCAATTTGACCCCAACCACTAGTTCTCTTGCATACAAGAAATATGACCAAAATAACTATTTTGGGAAAATGACAAGCCTAATTTAATGAAAATAATATCGTTAGTGATCAGTAACCTTTCCATTATCAGTTATTTCCTTCAAACCTAAATTAATAATTATAACAAGAATTTAATTACGAGAAAAGCAACAAAAAATAAAAAAATAATAGATTATACAATTAGCTGAATCTTTCTATACTTAATCTGTAGTTTTCCTGTATTTATTCTACACAACTGAAGTACTGAACACTGCGTAGATGCTTTCACTACCTAACTAAGAACAATAACAAAACAGAAAAAAAGAAAAAGATTGTAGCTCTATCATTTGCTTCAAAATAATGAAGCCAACTCCATCTTCTTCTCCTTTTTCCTCTTCTCTTCTGATCAGAAAACTTCGTTTTTCTCTTTTTCTCTTGATATTATTACCCTTTATTGTTCTTGTTATTATATTGTACAGTGAAGAATTTAGCTGCATTTTTGGCCAGCTTGATTCCAGAGTTTCCAGCCAACAACACAATTCTATCTCACGAAATATTAGTGAGTAATTCTAATCAATTTACTGTTTTTCTTTCTCTATCATACACATTTTATAACAGCTCAGTCCGCCAGTGATATTGTCCGCTAGGCCCTCACGGGTTTAAAACGCGTCAACTAGGGTCTAAGGCTTGTTAACTTATATAACCACCATCCCTCTTGTATTTTGCCGACGTGTGACTCTGTCTCAAGTCTTAATCTCAATATGTTTAATTGTATCTTTTGGATTGTGTTGGTAGAGAAGAACAAGGAGAAGTTACCATTCGCAATAGGAGAGACAGAGGAAGGATGCGATGTGTTTAGTGGGAGATGGGTTTGGGACGAGAATCGGCCTTTGTACGAAGAATCAGAGTGTCCATACATACAACCACAGTTGACGTGCCAAGAACATGGCCGGCCAGATAAAAACTATCAACATTGGAGATGGCAACCTCACGGTTGCTCACTTCCGAGGTATCGTTCTTTTATACTGTCAGTATATACAAGTCGAACTTTAATGTATGACCGATTATATTATATTATGAGTCTATTTAGGTCTGCATTCTAGAGCTTTTCGGACATCAGTGTAGTTGTGTAGTTATTTACTGATCATTAGTCGACATATCATTTGATGTTAGTTATGTACAAGTGAAACCTATATCCTTGATCAACAAAGTTTTAAGTTAGCTTGTTGGAGCTACTTGTCGAAAAGAAATAGTTCGGAATAAGTAGAGACAGATCTAGGATTTCTAGAATATGGGTGCACCATTAATAAAGTGAGAAAATAGAAGTACTAATTAAGTGGGTTATCGATCCATGTTCCTTTTGATATATAACTCAGAATTCAACCAAATGTACTGTTCAACCTTTCTGAAGCATGAAAGCTACGAGACAAAATTAGATCAAATCTATGAAATATATACATACATAAAATACCTAGTTTGGCGGAAAGACCATGGGTTCACGTGCATAGTAAAAACGGCCAAAATCCGCCCCTGGGAATAAGATGTCAACTTCAATAACAAATACAAAGTCACACCGTCCTTCCCAAACAACATTTGTTGCATAAACACATGATTCATGACGCCTTTTGCTAATGTAAAATGACAGTTTCAATGCGACATTAATGCTAGAAACTCTTCGGGGGAAGAAGATGTTGTTCGTGGGCGATTCCTTGAACAGAGGACAGTTTGTTTCTATGGTTTGCCTTGTCCATAGACTCATTCCCGGCGATGCTAAATCCATGAAAACTGTTGGTAATTTCGACATTTTCACCATTAAGGTGATCATCTCTAGCAATTTTGAGCTTACACATTACAATTCTGTTAATTTGTACACAAATATAAGTTGGTTTGTATTTGAGTTTCTAGGATTACAATGCAACTATTGAGTTCTACTGGGCACCATTTCTACTGGAATCAAATTCTGATGATGCAGTCAAACATAGAATCGAGGAAAGAGTTGTTCGAAAAGGTTCAATAAACGCACATGGAAAATATTGGAAAGGGGCTGACATAATTGTGTTCAATACATATCTTTGGTGGATGAGGGGCCTCCATTTTAATATTTTGTAATTTCCTTTGCTCTTTCTTGTTTTTCATTTATAAGTTTTAACTTTTATATACTAACAGTGCGTAAGAATTTTTACACTATGATCAGGTCACCGGCCTAAAAGATAACTACAAGTTACTGTCAATGACATACTACGTATACTAACATTATGAAATGAAAACTGATCATGCAGGCAAGGGTCTTTCGACGATGAAGTGAAAGATATAGTGGAAGTTTCCACAGAGGATGCATATCGAATGGCAATGAAGAGTATGTTGAGATGGATTAAAAAGAATATGGATCTAACGAAAACCAGAGTCTTTTTCACTAGCATGTCACCGTCTCATGAAAAGTGAGTAAACCTTTCGAAATTCTATGCTTTTTAATGTGTTTAAACAACATTTGATAATTTAGGTTTCTATTCTTTGTTTGACAGGAGCATAGAATGGGGAGGAGAACCAAACAAGAACTGTTACAATGAGACTAAAATGATAGATGATCCGAATTACTGGGGAACAGATAGTAGAAAAAGCATAATGCAAGTGATTGGAAAAGAATTTAGTAAATCAAAAGTGGCCATTTCATTTCTCAATATCACACAGCTCTCAAGTTACAGAAAAGACGCGCATACGACAATTTACAAGAAACAATGGAGTCCATTAACACCAGAACAACTAGCAAATCCGTTTAGTTACGCCGATTGTGTTCATTGGTGTTTGCCTGGACTTCAAGATACTTGGAATGAACTTTTATTCGCCAGACTCTTCTATCCTTGAGATTTTATGGATGATTTTAGGCTCTGGTGTTATATAATGTTTTCAATTATATACTCTTTGATAGTCGGATAGAGTAAGAAAACAACTAAAGAGAAATGAGTAGTTGCAATAAGGAAGGAGTATAGAGTTTATTGCACAAAGAAAGAATTTGTGTCAATCTCTTTTTCTCAGAATTGTGTCAATCTGTTTGCCCAGAATAGGGACAAGAAACTGTACACTTTTTTTTTCTTTTATATATTTGAAGGCCTTGTACGCATATATATACTGTTGTTCTTCATATTCAATTTTGAAAAATTGCAGGTTTAGATTGGAGCATAACTCTTTTTCGTACATGTATTGCTTTTTCTATACCTGTAGTACTAGTATATTCTGTAGTTCCCATTTCTTAGATTTCTACGTGCTGCTTCTTTTGCTTCGTTAATCTTTTTTTTTTTTGGCTGCGGTTATTACTTCTCTTTATATGGATTCTCCTTTGCCGTATTTCCTTATCTAAATTGCTGTAATTATATTTTTCTTGAGCCGATGGTCTATCGAAAACAATCTCTCTACCTTCATAATATAAGGGTAAGGTATGCGCATACATTACCCTCCTCAAAACAGAGGCGGACTCAGAATTTTAACACAACGGGGACACCATTGTATACTAATTACTCGCAATAAAATTTGATGTGCAGCTAGATAAATATTTTTGCTTCAAATTCTAAAAAATGACGGCAATAATTGGCTTAATAGCTATAATTAATTTTCATTATAGACTGATCTAGCTACAAATTTATTGCTCTGATAAAAATCTAGTTAATCATTTGCCACAAGTTGAAACTTGCTAATTGCTATAGTAATAATAACCTTAAAGGCCTATCACTACTAAAAATCTTGCAAAAAGCGATTAAAATTGGTCTATCAAAAAAAGCGATCAAAGTTGATCGTTAAATTGGATAAAATTATTAAAAAATAATTGTAAATATATTAGCGACCAAGGTTGGTCTCTTTTTGGTCGATAATGTGGTCAAAATGTTGACCGGACTGGTCAGACTTGCTTGGTCAAAGAAATATTAAAATTAGCGACCAACTTTGGTCGCTAAAGTGGGACCCAGTTATAAAATTTTTAATAATTATATTATTATTTTAAAAAATTATAAAATTTAAATAAATAAAATTTAAAATTAGCGACCAAAGTTGGTCGCTTATGGAAGGGGAAGCAAATAGAGACCAACTTTGGTCGCTAATCTGGGACTCAGATATAAAATTTTATTAATTATATTATTATTTAAAAAAATTATAAAATATAAATAAATATAATTTAAAATTAGCGACCAAAGTTGGTCGCTTAAGAAAGGAGAAGCAGATAGAGACCAATTTTGGTCGCTAATCTGAGACCAAATTCTAACGTTTAACAATTATGTTATTATTTTAAATATTTTATAAAATATAAAATAAATCTGATTATAGTTAGCGACCAACTTTGGTCGCTAATTTTGATTTTTGGACAATTAGCGACCAAAGTTGGTCTCTTTTCAGGTCAACATTGGTCAAAATTAAAAATTACTTTTATATTTACTATCTAAATAATATAAATGTAATCCGTTAACACTTTTGTAATACAAGAGATGAATACACTAAAATATACTCTAACATGCTATATATGTAGTTAAAATTGTACAACGAAGCGTGTTATATATATATATAAGAACATGAAGCACTAGGAACACATGATCGGGTTATTTTAGGGATTGATACATATATAAGGCTATCAAAGTGTGTGTGTGTGTATATATATATATATATAACATAGAGACACACACACACAGACACTTCACTGTAATACTATAACGTATATATAACTTGTTATAGTATATGTTAGTGTGGGTATGTTTATAACATTCATTCATCACTAGGTTATAAGTTGATGAATCAATTTACAAGTGTATAAATCCCTAAAATAACCCGACCCTGTGTTACTACTGATGAATGAATGTTATATACATACACACACTAACATATACTATAATAAGTTATATATACGTTATAGTATTATAATGAAGTGTCTGTGTGTGTCTATATATATATATATACACACACACACACATTGGTAGCCTTATATATGTATCAATCCCTAAAATAACCCGATCATGTGTTCCTAGCGCTTCATGTTCTTTTATATATATATGAAGCGCTAGTAACACAGGGTCGGGTTATAGTATATGATACTGTATAAGCTAATCAGATGCATCGTTGAATATTCAAAACAAAACGTCTCGACCTATATCAATTAATCTGTTATAATTGATTCATCGACTTATAGCCTAGTGATGAATGAATGTTATTCATTAACTCTGTTATAATACAAATAATGAATACAGTATCATATACTATTACATGCTATATATGTAGTTAAAGCAGCACGAAGTGTGGGTGTTATATATATACACACACTAACATATACTATAACAAGTTATATATACGTTATAGTATTACAGTGAAGTGTCTATGTGTGTGTGTGTGTGTGTGTGTGTGTGTGTGTGTGTATATATACTTTGATAGCCATATATATGTATAAATCCCTAAAATAACCGACCCTGTGTTCCTAGCGCTTCATGNTGTATGAAATTACTCATATACTTAAATATAACTTAAAAAATTACTTTACATAGATGCTATTATACTGTATTAAAAGTAATTACATAGTTAAAAATAGTTTAATTTTTTTTAAATTTAATAATTAAAGAAAAAATAATAATTTAATTTTTTTTAAAAAAATAGCGACCAGCGTTGGTCGCTATTTTTGGTCAAACCGTCAAAACTTATTTACAGACTTTGGTCGCTTTTCCTAATTCCAGAGACAAAAACGGCTTTCTCCCTATTTCTCTTATTTCCTTCCCCAAAATTTACCCAACTCTCTCTTTCCCTCCCCTTCTCTATTTCACTCACCCAAATCCCATCCCACGCCCCGCGCCACGACCTCCCCCCTCGGTCGCCGCCCACCGCCTCGCCGCCCACTGCCGCGCCGCCCACTGCT
>ML429084.1:62851-78559 GCA_005239525.1 Nicotiana knightiana | reverse complement strand
CAAGGAATAGGGACTTCCTCGCAAGGCGAGCAACTTCGTGGGGAGAGCCTCTCCGCTATGCGGGGGAGTGTGACAAAGCTCACATCCGAGCTAGAAGTTGCCAAGGAAAGAGAAAATCTTAGAGATGCTCAGTACGTCGGCATGCAAGCTCAGTACCATGGCATGCAAGCTCAGCTCAAAGCTCTCCTAGGTTCTGGAGCTTTTCCGATTCCCCGGTCTCACGAGTCATCGCCAGAGGCTCAACTTGAACGTGAGCGTTCCTTCCATCCTCCCCGTGCTAGTTCCTCTCGTCCTCCTCGTGATCGTTATTCTCGTCCTCCACAAAATGACCCTTCTCATTACCGTCTTGATAATGAAGATTCATCAGATGGTGATGATAATAATGTTGAATGAAACAGTCCTTGAGTACTTTTATGTACTTTGAACTAGACAGTAGAACTTTGGTCCGTTTTTGAATGGGCTCGTAATAAGTGTTAACTTAGTTTTATTAGTTTAATGTGTTAGTTCTATTGAACTTTATACTTTGTTGGTTTTAATATTGGTTTTAATGTTGTTGTTGTGTTATTGTTGTTGTTGTTGTGTTGTTGTAGTTCGTATTGTTGTTGTAATATGATTTGGTATGCTGGCAGGTGGTGTAGATGCCAAAATAGGCAGTTTCTGCCAAAATAATACTCAGAAAAGCAACCAACTTTGGTCGCTATTCTATAATTTTTTTTCCTGGGCAATAGCGACCAAAGTTGGTCGCTTATGTAATAAAAAAATTAAATTGTTGAAATTAGCGACCAATTGTGGTCGCTTTTGATTAAAAAAAATTATAAAAAAACGACCAACTTTGGTCGCTATTTTCTAGATTTTAAAGTATTATATTTTATTTACAAACCAAAGTTGGTCGCTATATTTTGTATAATAATAAATAAATAAATAACTTAATTTAAAAATAGAGACCAACTTTGATCGCTAAATTTATATTATTAAAATATTAAAGCGACCAAAGTTGGTCGCTTTTTTTGATACCCGGTTGGTCTTTTTACCTTAGAGACCAAAGTTGGTCGCTAAGGACCAACGAAAAAGCGACCAAGCCATTTTAGATGCCTTTTGGTCGCTTTTGCACTGTTTAGCGACCAACTTTGGATGCTTTTTGAGGTCGCTTTTTCCTGAATTTTTAGTAGTGTATGAAATTATTCGAAACAAAATCTTGTAGCTAATGAATATTTTTGCTTTTAACCAGAAAGAGAATGAAATTAGTTGGCTTAAACAAATAAAAATGTTTGCCACGACAAAAATGATGAATATTTTTGCTCGATTATAAAAATCATGATAAGAGTTGTCTAACGTTGTTAGGTTATAAAATATAAATGTCAAATGTAGCTATTGTATTTTTCTTATAAGATAGGAAATAGTAATTGTATATGATTAAGGAAGAAAATAGTAATTGTTATGAGATTAAATAACTATTTAAAATGTAAAATTAATCTTCATTATTATAGGCATGTAAAATTTATTAAATTTAAATTTAATAAATAATTTGAACTATATTTTAAATATACTAGTCCAAATAAATATTATGGGCTAATTGAATCAATTATATAAGTCCAATATATATGAATTAAATAAATAAGTCTTAATCCATGGGCTAGCCCATTTAATTGGGCTAAAGTGATGAGCCCACTTCATTAAGCCCAAGATGACATTTTCCTAGAGGCCCAGTTTGGTGCCATGTGTCAAATGACGTGGCGTACCAAGTCAAACGGAAGAGCCAATAGGATTGTGCCACTTGTCAAAAATACAAGGCATGCCAAGTCAAATTAAAGGGCCAACGAATCGCGCCACGTGTGCAAATGACATGTTCTGGCCAATCAAATGCGGCCATGTCACACTTTAATTTGATTGGTCGGAAAGAGTTGTTCTTATCATAATTCCTCCCTTCCACAACTATAAATATGGGTCTTCATAACCCAGAAAAAGGACCAGAAGTTATAACAAGAAGCAAGAGGGAGCTCGTGGATCAAACGCTACAGATTTCTCTAAAAGCTACAAGCATTCAAGTGTTCTAAGAATTAAAAGATCAAGACGAAGATTCAAGAACAAGCTGCAAGCCCTTGGATTAAAAGTACATCAAGATCAGGATCAAGCTTCAAGCACTTGGATTAAAATAAAATAGGATTCAAGATTAAGCTCGAAGGCTATTTTATTTACCGTTGAAAAGAAGAATCAGAGGATTCATAGAGATTGTAACACTCAAATATTTGAAATAAAATACTATGATTGTTGCGATATTTTTTGGTCTTGATTTAATTTTCTCGACGCAATTTATTGTCTACAAATTCTGGCGCGCCTAGTGGGATAATCTCTACCTCTCATCTCAACTTTTCAATCACCAAAGTTCAAGAACAACGAAATGGCTTCAAAAAAAATCAACTCCAGTTAAACTTCCACCAAGGCTGCCAATTCCAGGTTCTATGCTGATGTGGAAAACATACTCGAAGTTACCTTTGGAAGCTTTGGACCAGTTACGAGGAGCAAAGCAAGCTCGTTAGAAAAACAAGCACCCGAAGTGCCGTCCGCATCTACCCCTGTTTTCAGATCTTCATCCTCAAAAGGATCAAGATCTTCCACAAATGCACCCGAAGGAGGAAGCGCTATTGCTGAAAAGATCAAGAAACTCTTGCTCTGCTTGACCTCTTCGGATCCAAACACTCTGCTGTGAAGGAAGATGATGGCGCTTCAAGTGATGGATCCTCACCACTTACACCACATAGCGTGAGCCAATCAAGGATCAATCTGTGTGAAAATCCATGCTACTCTCCATCGTCCATGACAATCATGCAAGCCATGGTGAGAAATACTTCATCTGTGGAGGAGCAGTTGGAAAACTTGACGAAAGCAATCGCTGGCTTGACCAAGTGCATGCAAAATCAAGATGCTAGAATTGACAAGCTAACAGATAGGGTGGGAATCTTGATGGAAGAAGAATCCACACATGCACCTGGAAAACTCTCAAAAGTTCAAGAGATTGATCCTCCCCCACGACAAGTTGCATCCACTAAGGAAATTCCAGTCTCTTCGGAAGGGATGATTCCAATCAATCAACTAAAGGAGTTTATTGAAGGGACTATAAAAAACAAATATGAAGTCGCTTCCAAGTCCTCCTTTACCTATGCAAAGCCGTACACTTCAAGGATCGATATGTTGAAGATGCCTGCTGGCTATCAACCTCTGAAATTTCAACAGTTTGATGGCAAAGGCAATCCAAAGCAACATGTGGCACACTTAGTTGAGACATGCAACAATACTGGGACTTATGGAGATTACCTCGTCAAACAGTTTGTCCGCTCATTAAAAAGAAATGCTTTTGATTGGTACACGGACCTCGAGGCTGGATCTGTTGATAGCTGAGATCAACTAGAGCAAAAATTTCTCAATCGCTTTTATAGCACGAGACGTACTGTGAGTATGATAGAACTCACAAGTACTCGTCAACGGAAGAGTGAACCAGTTATCGACTTTATCAATAGTTAGAAGAATGCAAGCCTCAACTGTAAAGACATGCTTAGTGAAGCTTCTGGCATATAGATGTGCATCCAAGGTATGCATTGGGTATTGCGCTACATCTTGCAAGCTATCAAGCCTAGCACATTTGAAGATCTTGCAACTCGTGACCATGACATGGAATTGAGCATGGCCTCTGCTGGAAATGAAAGGACGCCCATCTATGAACCTCGCAAAGTGAACGACAAGCAAGAAGTCAGAAAATGGAGCAAGTTTGTACCAAGATCTGAAAACAAAGAAGCTATGAATGTTAACACATCACCTATGAAGTTCACGACGAAGGTGAGCAAAAGGCAGAGTACGAAATCCACTTCGTTTCAAGATAAGCCAAGTGGAAAGTTAACTCTAAAAGAAATGCAAGATAAAGAGTACCCATTTCTGGATTTTGATGTGCCAACTATTTTTGAAGAACTCCTCGAGTTAAATCTCATCGAGCTTCCATAGATGAAGCGACCAAATGAAGCTGGAAAGATTGATGACCCAAATTACTGCAAATATCATCGACTTGTGAGCCACCCTCTGGAGAAGTGCTTTGTCTTCAAGGACAAAGTTATGGACTTGGCTCGTGAAAAGATGATCGTGCTTGAAGATGAGAAAGCAAGCGCAAACCAAGTCTCTATCATATTTGGCTCATTCAATCCAGACGAATTATGTAGTTCCAAAGAAAGTAAAGATGAAGAATTACTGGAGAACTACAAAGTTGAAGACGGTCAACCTGAAGATGATGAAGGTTGGAAGTTGGTGACTCGTCATAGGTGCCACAAAAGGAGCCCACGAAAAGGATCAACGGAACAACCAACAAGGAAAATAATGGTGAAAAGGCCTAGGAGATGGAATCCAGTTAAACATGAAAAGAAATGAAAGTGGAGGTGCATCACCCTCAAAAGCCACGACATCCGGTGACCTTGGAGGAGTTTTTACCAAGTTGGTTTCGCACGAAGATTTCCCATGGGAGTATTGATGTCTCTTGTATCCATACTGGCGAAGGGAAAGAAAAGAGTGATGACCTACCATTGGCACCATCTTCGAAAAATCTTATCGAGTCCACTCCTCAAGAAGTTAATGCTTTTGAGGAAAAAGTCACATTCACAAATGACGACCTTCTGCTAGGTGACACTCCTCATAACCGCCCATTATACCTAGTTGGCTATATGCGTGATGAAAGGGTAAAGAGGATCCTTAGTGAACATTTTACCGATTCGCACTGTGAAGGAACTTGGTATTCCATGAACGAACTCTCAGAAAGTCGTGTGATGATTTAAGTATTCAACCAAGGGGGGAAAAGATCCATAGGCGCGATCAGGCTGGTAATCACCATTGAAGATATGCAATCAAGTGCATGGCTGCATGTGATCGATGCGAAGACTTCATACAATGTCTTGCTTGGAAGGCCTTGGATACATGAGAATAAAGTAGTTCCGTCTACCTACCATCAATGTTTAAGATACTGCGAGGGTGAAGTCGAGAAAAAGATAGTTGCCGATGATGCGCCATTCACCGAGGCAGAGTCACACTTCGCCGATGCAAATTTCTACTTGAAGAGACACATTGTGAAGGAGCTAAAAGTTGATGATGGCATGAAAAGCAATAATGACGACCCCACAACTAAAAGAGCTGAGGTGACTATTGGTAAAGCCAAAGCTGTTACTGAGGAGGTACAACCAACCGTGAATAGATCTCATAGAGGGGATATTGCGTCTTATGGTAAGAAAGTAAGTCATGTGCTCCAATATGTCCCTAAAAGGAAGAAAGATGAAGGTGAATCATCTAATCTCCAATCTAACATGCTAAAGGAGTTAACTCTTCCGGTAAAACAAATTGAGGCAGTAAAGTTGTCCTCGAAGCTGCTTGCAGGGTTTGTAGCCCAAAATCGTCTACAGAAAGTGGCACTCCCTACAAAGAGGATAGATGAAGGTTTTGATCCTAACGCTTACAAGCTATTTGCAAAGGCTGGATACAATTCCAATGAGCTGTCAAAGTTAGGGAAATCAGAAGCTATAACGAGGCAACCACGTGAAGGTTTTGGGATACAAGCAACCGTCACCAGTGCGCATCTTAATAAGAAGAGCGAGTAGCAATTATATCACTGTAGAGGACGAATCTGCCGCTTCTAACAGGCCTTGTGTCTTTGACCAACTTGGAAAATCAACTGTGAGAACTTCCGTATTTTAGAGATTGGGTCCATTAAAGAAGGGGAATAAGTTCCAGAGAAATTATCGAAATACAAGAACACTCGCTTCGCCAAAAATTCAGAAGATCTTTAAAAATTTCCAAAATTTGGTTCCTTTTAGAATGAAGCGACAAACAAAAGTCATGGTTTCGTGTGATGAATTACTAAAGGTGAAGCCATACATTATGGTCTACATTAAAGAACATGATGAAGACGAAGAAAGTGTGGGTTCCTCGTATCATGTTACTGCACAAAGCGAGCATGGTGTTTTATCTCTAATGGATGATGATGAGAAATTGGATGATGTTTCACCATGTTATCACATATCCTTCAACTATGGGACCCTCAAGAAGATGAAGATGCGAAAGATTCTCCCCCGGAACTTGAAGAAGGGGTGAAGGCAACCATTGATGCCTTAAAAGAAATTAACCTTGGCACTGATGAAGAACCAAGACCCACCTACCTAAGTGCTTTACTAGAAAGTTGATGAAGAAAGCACTTATATTGATTTACTCAAGGAGTTTAGGGATGTCTTTGCTTGTAGTTACAAAGAAATGCCTGGCCTGGACCCTAAAATGGAAATCCATCACCTTGCGGTCAAGAATGGCGCTCGTCCTGTTAAGCAAGCTCAAAGGTATTTTAGGCCGGACTTGGTTCCCCTAATTGAAACCGAAGTTAACAAACTCATTGAAGCTGGATTCATTCAGGAAGTTAAATACCCAACGCGGGTCTCAAGTATTGTCCCTGTAAAGAAGAAGAATGGCCATATTCGAGTGTGCGTCGACTTCAGGGATCTCAACAATGCGTGTCCCAAAGATGAATTCCTGCTTCCTATTCCAGAGTTGATGATCGATGCTACTACTGGGTATGAGGCAATGTCGTTTATGGATGGTTCATCAGGCTATAACCAAATTCGCATGGCACCAAAAGATGAAGATCTTACTGCATTCCGCAACCCTAAGGGTATTTATTGCTACAGGGTAATGCCTTTTGACTTAAGAACGCTGGTGCTACTTACCAAAGGGCTATGCAGAATATTTTTGACGATCTTATCCACAAGAATGTCGAATGCTATGTTGACGACTTGGTGGTAAAATCAAGAGAGAAGGGAGACCACTTGAAAGACTTGAGTATGGTGTTTGAGTTGCTCCGGAGATACCAACTTAGGATGAATCCATTGAAATGCGCCTTTGGAGTTACCTCCGAAAAGTTCTTGGGTCTCATTGTCCGGCATCGAAGGATCTAAATTGATCAAGCCAAGGTAGATGTAATTTTGAAAATGCCTGAGCCTCGGGATATTCATGAATTAAAAAGTCTGCAAGGAAAGCTAGCATACCTTAGGAGATTCATCTCAAACCTATCTGGGAGGTGCCAACCATTCAGTCGCCTAATAAAGAAGGGCGTTTCTTTTAAGTGGGACCAAGCTTGTAGCATTGCCTTTGAAAGTATCAAAACATACTTGATGAAGCCTCCAGTTTTGGAAGCCCCTATACTTGGGAAGCCGTTGATACTATACATTTCAACACAAAAAGGTCTGTTGGAGCGCTGCTGGCCAAGAAAATGGTGAGGGGAAAGAAAACTCTCTTTACTACTTGAGCAGGATGATGACACCAAACGAGCTAAATTATTCGCCAATTGAAAAGTTGTGTTTGGCACTTGTCTTCTCAATTCAAAAGTTGAAACACTACTTTCAAGCTCATGTTGTTCGTATTTTTTCTAAAGCAAATCCCATCAAATTCGTGATGTCAAAATCTGTTCTTAGTGATCGACTAGAGAGATGGTACCTCCAATTTCAACAATTCGAGATTTTGTACATCCCTCAAAAGGCTGTAAAAGGACAAGCACTGGCAGACTTCTTGGCAGATCATCCGATACATGATGACTGGGAGCGAACTGACAAACTACCTGATGAGGACGCAATGGTCATTGAAGTTCAACCTCCATGGAAGATGTACTTTGATGGTGTTGCGCATCATGGGAGAGCTGGTGCTGGCGTAGTATTTGTCAATTCCCAAGGTGAAGTCTTTCCCTACTCTTTCACCTTGACATAACTCTGTTCCAACAATTTTGCTGAGTATCAAACATTAATACTTGGGCTTGAAATGGCCGTTGATATGAAGCAATTGCAATTGCAATTGCAAGTCTTTGGTGACTCCCAGTTAGTGGTCAATCAACTTTTAGGTAGTTACGAGGTCAAGAAGGTTGAACTACGCCCATATCATGATTACGCTAATTAATGGGAAGGATCGGTGATATGACTATTCAACATGTGCCAAGGAAAGAAAATAAGAAGGCTGATGCTTTAGCTTCCCTAGCTTCATCATTAACCCTACCTGATCAAGCGCAAGTTACCGTCTTCCAAAAATGTGTAGTACCGCCGCCAAATTTGGCTGAAGGTGAAGAAAATGAACTCAAGAATCTTGTCGCTGTTTCTGAAGTTGAGAAAGAAGAATGGAGACAACCCATTATCGACTACTTATTCTATGGGATACTTCCAAAAAATTCGAGGAGTAGGACTGAAATCCATCGTCGTGCACCTCGCTTCCTTTACTACAAAGATACTCTATACAGAAGGTCGTTCGAGGGAGTACTCTTGCGATGCTTAGGGGAAGAAGAAGCACTTCAAGCTTTGCAAGAGGCACATTCTGGGGTATGTGGGTCGCACCAGTCTGGACCAAAGCTCCATTTCCATATAAAAAGAATGGGATATTATTGGCCAAAAATGGTAAAAGATTGCTTGGACTACGCTCGAAGATGCAAGGCTTGTCAATTCCATGCGAATTTTATTCATCAACCTCCTGAAATGTTATACCCGATTGTTGCATCCTGACCGTTTGACGCCTAGGGATTAGATGTTGTTGGACCACTGCGAAAGTCCTCTGGTGGGCACCTATACATCTTGGCTGCAACTGACTACTTCTCAAAATAGGTTGAAGCTTTTGCGCTTAAGGAGGTAAAGAAGGAAAATGTTGCAAGTTTCATCCGAGTAAACATAGTCTATCTCTTTGGCATTCCTCGTTACATAATAACGGATAATGGAAAGCCATTCGATAATAGGTTCATGAACAAGGTTTGTGATCTCTTTGGGTTCAAGAAACGTAACTCTTCGATGTACAACGCTGCCGCCAATGGTCTAGCTGAAGCATTCAACAAAACTCTATGCAACTTGCTAAAGAAAGTCGTCTCCAAATCCAAATGAGATTCGAATGACCGTATGGAAGAATCTCTATGGGCATATAGGACGACTCACCGCACGCCAATACAAGCGAATCCTTATTCACTCGTTTATGGAGTTGAAGCGTCTTTCCACTTGAGTGTCAAATACCTTCATTATGACTGGCTATTCAAGAAGGGATCACTGATGAAGAAAATTCTCGACTTCGATTAGCGGAGTTGGAGGCTCTTGATGAGAAGAGGTTGGAAGCTCAACAGAGTCTTGAATGTTATCAAGCTCGATTATCTCGCGCCTTCAATAAAAGAGTTCGCCTGAGGTCCTTTCAAGTAGGAGATCAAGTCCTTTCCATACGAAGACCCATTATTACTTCCCATAAACCTGTAGGGAAGTTCACTTCAAAATGGGATGGGCCATATGTCGTACAAAAAACTTAATCAAGTAGGGCTTACAAGCTGGTTGATGCAGATGGCATGAGAATCGACCCTATCAATGGCAAGTTTCTGAAGAAGTATTATCCTTGAAGTTGCAACGCTCATCGACACATGAGCCTAAACTGCATGTTCCTACACTCCTGGCCCGCATGAGTCTAAAATGTGTACGACCCACCTAAAAAAGTAAAAGAAAAATGAGTCTGCTAGGTTGAAAACCTCGAAAGAGGCGACCTAGGCAAAAGTTAGGACATCAAAAAAGAAAAAAAAAGTCCGCTAGGTTGAAAACCTCGAAAGAGGCGGCCTAGGCAAAAGTTAGGACATAAAAAAAAAATACCCATTCTGAACTACGGTATGACTTGATCCTCTTCACCGAGGTACGTAGGCAGCTTAGAGTTTCATTCTGAGTTCAGTCGCATGAGTTCAAAAGATACATAGTGCCCCCGTCGTGTTCGAATAAAGTACGATGAAATGTAATCCGTTCAACCGCCACTTGAAAATCGAGTTGAGATACCATTTTTCTGTTAAACTTTGGGTCCCATTTGATTTAAAGGGGGCAAGCTGCTATGGTAAAATAGTGTCTTCACTGAAATGATGACAATGTTTGCATCAAAGTCTGGGGATTCGCTATGTCTTCATGTTCACATAACCTTCAAGTTTTTTGGACTTCATATTAGCTCACTGCTAAAAAAGAGGGGATATTGAATTTTGATTTATAGCAAGAAAAACATCTTGTGACTTCGAGGCTTCCATACCAAAACACAAAAGTTTTGGTGAAGTCGCGCCAATTCGAAACTGTCGGTATATCAAAATATGATGTTGACTTCGAAATATTAGTTGAAATTATCCTTATAGTATTAAATCCTATATTTTGTATATGTTTTTATATTTTGAAGTCTCATTTTCATAAAATCAAACGGTTTGTGATTTCTACGTTCCTACATCAAGATACAAATTTTTTAGTGAAGTCGCGCAAATCTGAGACTATCAACGTGTCAGAATCTAATGTTAGATTCAAAATAATATCTGGGATGATTCTCAAGTTATTTGATTCCGAATTTTGGATATGTCCTAGATCTCAAAGTCTATTTTCCATAAAATTAAGCGGTTCATGATTTTGATATTCCTACATCAAGATATAAAAGTTTTGGTGAAGTCGCGCAAATCTGAAACGGTCAACGTGTCAGAATCTAAAGTTAGATTCAACTAATATCTGAGGCGATTCTCAAATTGTTTGATTCCGAATTTTGGATATGTCCAAGGTATAGAAGTGTATTATCCATAAAATTAAGCGGTTCATGAATTCGACATTCCTACATCAAGATATAAAAGTTTTGGCGAAGTCGCGCAAATCTGAAATTGCCAGCGTGGTGCAATATAAAATTGGTTTTAAAATGTTATCCGAGACAATTTTGAAGGCGCTTTTTTTTTAAGAAGGTTTTAGTTGCAGGTGTTCGTCTCGAACTTTTAAAGGCATTCGAAGTTTTTAAGGCTTTCGTTCCGAACTTTTAAAAGGTGTATGTTTCGAACTTTTAAAGGCGTTTGTCTTGAACTTTTTAAAGGTGCACGTGGCGAACTTTAAAGAGTCCCCACTGCCGACTTTTAAAGATTTCTACCACAAAATTTTATGGATCTTTATCATGTTAAATATCTTCACCGCGAACTTTTAAAGGCCTTCACCGTGAACTTTTAGAGATCTTGACCTTGAGATTTTACGGATCTTCGCGCAAACTTTTATGGGTCTTCCGCACAGATTTTAAAGGAATTCGTCACGAACTTTTAAAGGTCTTCACCGCGAACTTTTAAAGGTCTTGAACACGAGCTTTTAAGGATCTTCGCGCGAACTTTTATGAGTCTTCGCCGCAAATTTTAAAAGATCTTCACGTGAACTTTTAAGGATCTTCGCCATAAATTTTAAAGGTCTTCATCGCGGACTTTTATGGATTTCGCCGCAAATTTTAAAGATTTTCATGGCGTGATTTTAAAGTCTTCACCTCAAACTTTCAAAGGCTTCGCTGTGAACTTTTAAAGATTTCTACCACGAGCTTTTAAGGGCCTTCGCCACAAATTTTTAAAGGTTTTCATCGGGTGCTTTCAAGGGTCTTCGCCACGAGCTTTTAAAGGTCTTCATCACATGCTTTTAAAGGTCTTCACCGTGAACTTTTAAAGGTCCTCACTGTGAACTTTTAGAGATCTTAACCACAAGCTTATAAGGATATTTTCACGAGCTTTGAAGGGTCTTCATCGCATACTTTTAAAGGTCGTCACCGTGAACTTTTAAAGGTCTTCACTGTGAACTTTTAAAGATCTTGGCCACGAGCTTTTAAGGTCTTCCTCGTGAATTTTATGAGTTTCCGCCGCATATTTTAGAGGTGTTCATCGCGAACTTTTAAAGATTTTCATCTCGAACTTCTAAAGGACTTTGTAGTTTGACGAAGTTATTTCTAAACAGGAAAAAGAGACAACAGAGTAAAATAAACAAGAAAGCACAAGAAAAGAAGAAGAAATTACCTTCACGTCAATGCTTCTGAGTCCAAAAAACTAGACTCAAATAGCTTGCAAATAATGCGAATTGACATTCGCAAAGTCAAAGCATGCAAGTATTTATAGACCTCCAAAGGCTGTTGTCTAAGATGGATCTCTGATGTGGGACAATATTTACAATTTGTCTCCTAATTGGATTTGGTTGGTTTGCATCGGTTGTCTTGTGCAATATACTACTAGAAGTGTGATCTCAAATATGGGGTAAGAGTCCTTTTTAAAATGGAATAAGGAGGCTCATTTAATGCATGATTATCTGCTAGAATCCTTACAAGAGACAAAGAAGATTACCTTACAAAGAACATAAATAGCCAACCAAATTCGTTCCGGACAATAAAGTCACGTGAATGTAATGAGATTACAACATATAGAATGCAAACTTCAATCATTATGATTTTGACTTATTCTTTTTCAAATATGAATAATCATTAATGCTTTTGAGGCAAAGTGCGAGTTAACTGAGGAAATTATTCAGTTGGAAGCTCTACTTCGACACCCGTGTTTGGGGCTTCAATGATACTTCAAGCCATATCTTTAATATTTACATGTTTATATTTTTACAAGTCTTGAAGTAGGGGGCATTTGTAGGCATGTAAAATTTATTGAATTTAAATTCAATAAATAATTTAGACTATATTTTAAATATACTAGTCCAAATAAATATTATGGGCTAATTGAATGAATTATATAAGTCCAATATATATGGATCAAATAAATAAGTCTTAATCCATGGGCTAACCCATTTAATTAGGCTAAAGTGATGAGCCCACTTCATTAAGCCCAAGATGACATTTTCCTAGAGGCCCAGTTTGGTGCCATGTGTCAAATGATGTGGCGCGCCAAGTCAAACGGAAGAGCCAATAAGATTGTGCTACGTATCAAAATGATAAGACATGCCAAGTCAAATTAAAGGGCCAACGAAATCGCGCCACGTGTGCAAGTGACATGTTCTGGCCAATCAAATGCAGCCATGTCACACTTCAATTTGATTGGTTGGAAAGAATTTGTTCTTATCACAACTCCTCCCTTCCACAACTATAAATAGGGGTCTTCATAACCCAGAAAAGGTACCAGAAGTTATAACAAGAAGGAAGAGGGAGCTCGTGGATCAAACGCTGCGGATTTTTCTAAAAGCTACAAGCATTCAAGTGTTCTAAGAATTAAAAGATCAAGCCGAAGATTCAAGAACAAGCTGCAAGCCCTTGGATTAAAAGTACGTCAAGATCAAGATCAAACTTCAAGCACTTGGATTAAAATAAAATAGAATTCAAGATTAAGCTCGGAGGCTCTTTTATTTACGGTTGAAAAGAAGAATTAGGGGATTCATAGAGATTGTAACACTCAAATATTTGATGTAAAATACTACGATTGTTGTGATATTTTTCGGTCTTGATTTAATTTTCTCGACGCAATTTATTGTCTACAATTATCAAATAATAGATCATTGTTTACCTGCTTATAGCAGCAAAACTTATCAATTTACTTTTTAAACTTATCAAACCCATATTTTATTTATTGAAGTTGTTGTTAATTATATATTTCTTTTGTAAAATTTGAATTGTCATTAAGAGGTTGTGGATATTTATGTATGTCATATACTCTATTACATTTAAATAAGTGTACTTATTTATTTCAAAAAAGTATTCATATTGAAAACTTTAATTGTTGTAGTGATATTTATGTATATGGTCCATAATAATCTTTAAATCACTTAATCACACACAATTATATAAATTTAAGAAGTCATTTTTAAATAAGTGCTCACATATTGAAGAACTTTGTTGGGGGGAGGGTTGGTACATTTAGTTTTGATAAATGATCAAAGGCTCCAAATATATAGAAGAAACATATTTAACACTACAAGAAAATAATAATAATCTTAATGAAAAATAACATTTCTTAGCCACGTAATCACGAATTTACAATAAATTTATGGTTTCATCATTAATTAAAAAATTTATATTTAAATAATAAGTTTTGCAATGAAAAATAAAATTTGTTGCTAATTTTTGCCCTAATATATGATGACAAATTTAAAGATAGGATCTTTATCAATAACATTATTTGTATTTGTCACACCTCCTTTTTTTCGAAGGGGGAATAGGGAGTTTTTTCACTTTAAGTGACAAAAATTAAAATGAGATTATTTATTTATTCAAAGTCACCACTTGGGATAATTATATGGTGTCTCAAGTCACCGGTTTATTTTAAAATCCCAAATCGAGGAAAATTGACTCTATTTTTGGTCCGTGAATACAGAAGACCGGGTAAGAAATTCTGTTAACCCGGGAGAAGGTGTGAGGCATTCCCAAGTTCAGTGATTTTAGCACGGTCGCTCAACTATTAATAATTGGCTTAATTATCTGATTTATTACATATTTGAAACCTATTGTGCTTTTTACTTCTAATCGCTTTCAATTATTTATTTAACCGCTTTTAATATTTATGAAATTTATTTGAACAAGTTACGATGCCGTACACTTGTCGTTTTGATACATGCTGCAAACCGCGTCACATGAAATGCACCCGCGATTTACGACATATTTATTTTTATTAATATTAAAAGTTATGATCAAATCACGTGAAACGCACACTCGAATTGAGGATTATGTATCGTGACCATGTCACCGGAACCGTATTCATAATCACGATGTTTATTATTAATCGTAAAGTAGACAACGACTAATTCTCTCAACCGTCTACAACAATTCAGTACAATATTAATGATTCCTCATTGCTGGCATAAGAATCAAAGATAATCTTTTCTTATTCCTTAATTCTATATCGTACATACAATACACAACTGGTTCAACATTGCAAGAAGCAAATGTTTAAGTACCTCTAGGTTCTACATGATGTTTTAGAAAGCTGAAATCCAAAACACAGGACACAAACCAAAGACTTGAATTAAGAATTGCAAGAGAAGAAAGCAGTAAAATCAATAATTAACAGAGAGGATCATTTCAATCTTCATGAAGCTAAATAAAAAAAAAAAATCATATATTCACAAATAATATCTTAACAGAGCAATAGTAGGAGATATGGACCTTTACAAGACTGTTTTGAGGCTTGAATAACAGACAAAGACGCGGACGGAGCTCGACCATGGCTGTCACCGGACTGTTGGCGACGAAATGGGGTGAAGAAGCTGGAGAATGAGGTCGTTTCTTTCAGTCCAAGAGAAAGTGACGATGGTGGCTGCTGCCTAATTGTGTGATGAGTGTCTAGATATATAGGAGTAGTATATGGATTAATTAGTGGCAGAGAAAAAAAGAGTGTGTAGGGGCATGTGAGTTTTTAAGGAGAGCATGTAAATTTGTTACAAAAGATAAGGAAGAATTTTGCCACATGAAAATGACTCATTGACTCTTGCTTTAATTAATATTTTTCTTTTCTTTTAAGAGTGCAAAAATAAAAATACTATCTAAATATTGTAAAATTAATAACATATAAAATCTTTTGTGATTATTAATTTCTTAAATAAAACCTACTAAAAATAAAGGTTAAAATTATTTACATACTAAAAATTGTTGAAAAATTCCAAGTATGATAAAAAATTAGGTGCTCACAGTATTAACTTTATATAATTTTTTATATCTAGTTACACTAAGATATCTAAGTCAGTACAAAAATTAATTATATTATTATTCTGGTTAAATCAATATTAGTTGTAAGTGTTATCGCTTCTGTGTTAAAACTCAGAAAATCAGAAGAACTGTTAGAAGAAACAGAAAATATATATAAACGATAAATAATATTCCGAGTCCACAATTTTCTTGTGTGTCCTTAAGGAATTTTAACCCCCTCACAAGTTGCCAAGGTAATGGATTAAATCCTCCCAGGAT
>ML429084.1:2846-61541 GCA_005239525.1 Nicotiana knightiana | reverse complement strand
CCGAGCGAGCGACGACGACGGCGCGAGGATACATCCTCTTCAACTCCTTTTAAGAGCTCTAAGAAGTGATCCTATATTTATACACACAAGTGTAGTTGTCTTTCACCAATGTGGTACAAAGTTCATGACAAAAGCTCACTTGATTCAAATTTTCATTTCCCTCCATTTTATTTCCCACCATTTCCCAATTCACACTCCTAGACTTTTAAGCCCAATGCTTAAAGTCTTTAAGCCCAATGCTTAAAGTCCAACAGTAAGTTCCAATTTTATTAAAAATATTAATTATATCTAATTAATGTGTAAATACTTAACTATTGAGAACTCAGTAACACTAATATTATACCAATCACATTGTATAACAAATTATATATATTTATTCTAGATGATAAAATACGTTATGATATGGTTTTTACTATCTTAATAATTATCATAAATGAAATTATACGCTGAGTCTAAAATTAAAATTTCAATATCATACTTAAACATGAAAGATATTTAAAAATAGTTACATATTTTCACTATTATTATTCTTATTTTTGAGTATTATTTGTATTAAAAAATAGTTACAGATTTTCACTATTATTAAGTTTAGTTTTGTAAAAAAAAGTTAAGAACTTAATATGACTGGTATAGGAGTGTATAATAAAACAAATTAGTATTAAGTAATAATTTATTTTTTGGTAAATAGTAAATATCATAATTCATATTAAACAAAATATTACTTTAAAGTTTGAATTTTTTTTAAATACGTATAGTTAAACTTAAATATATTATATACTACTATTAGATTTAAACAATTATGTGCTTATTACTAGTTATATTTCATTTAAATAAGTATAGAAGTTATTGATTTAATATTCCAATACTATTTTAATAACTTAATAATTACCATAAACCTAACTTAACACTAAAAATTAGGAAGCTAATATTATTGAAATATGAACATATAACAAAACTAACAATATCATATAAGATGAAAAAGCTATAAAGAAAATATATTTTAGAATATCTTTATTTCATGCGAATAGCTGATATTTTTTATTTTACTTAAATGTAATATATTTATTCTTTTGTTTATATGTAATTTTCTTTTATTGAATATATGGTATGCACTTTTTTCTTGTATATATGGTATTTGTATTAAGAAGTAAAACAAAGCAAAATATATAAGAAAAGGGACGAATCAAACCTAAACCACCAAACCAAAACCTAAACGTTTCCTCCTCCTCAGCCGCCACTCTCCCTCCCCGTTTTCTTATTTCTTTCATCCACAGTAGTGGGCATTAATTTTAATTTGTGAGAAAAACAAAGTGATGCAATGTAACAAAACCAAGAGGAAATAGTCAATCTAGGAGCTTGAAGCTCGAAGAAGGGGATGGCTATGTCAGGCATAAGCGAGAAGATAGCTCAAAGAAGAAGAAATTAGAAAGAATAGAATTGTATTATCTTCCAAAAGTGATCCTCAATTACATGTATTTCAACTATATATGCTCAGGATCTGAGACAACAGTATTGGTGGAGGCGGATGAAGAGGGATATTGTTGAGTATGTAGCACGGTGTCTCAACTGCCAGCAAGTTAAGTATGAGCACCAGAGACCAGGTGGGTTACTTCAGAGATTAGATATTCCGGAGTGGAAGTGGGAGCGGATCACTATGGACTTTGTAGTTGGACTTCCACGGACTTCGAAGGGTTTCGATGCTATTTGGGTCATTGTGGATAGGTTGACCAAGTCTACACACTTCATTCCTGTCAGTACTACTTATACTTCGGAGCGGTTAGCGAGTAACTACATCAGAGAGATTGTCCGTTTGCATGGGGTTCTAGTTTCTATCATTTCTGACATAGGCACACATTTCACATCTCAATTTTGGAGGGCCGTACAGAGAGGTATGGGTACTGAGGTAGAGTTGAGCACTGCATTTCATCCTCAGACCGACGGGCAGTCGGAAAAGACTATTCAGATTTTGGAGGACATGTTACGTGCTTGTGTGATTGATTTTGGTGGTTCATGGGATCAGTTTCTGCCACTAGCGGAGTTTGCATATAATAACAGCTACCAGTCCAGTATTCAAATGGCCCCGTATGAGGCTTTTATGGTAGGAGGTGTAGATCTCCGGTTGGTTGGTTCGAGCCCGGTGAGGCTAAGCTATTGGGCACCGATTTGATTCAGGATGCGTTGGAAAAGGTGAAGTTGATTCAGGAGCGACTTCGCATGGCGCAGTCTAGGCAGAAGAGTTATGTGAACCGGAAGGTCCGGGATGTGTCGTTTATGGAAGGTGATAAGGTACTGCTAAAGGTATCACCATGAAGGGCGTTATGAGGTTTGGAAAGAGGGGAAAGCTGAGTCCTCGGTTTATTGGTCCTTTTGAGGTGCTTCGGAAGGTTGGGGAGGTGGATTATGGACTTGCCTTGCCACCTAGCTTGTCGAGTGTTCATCCGGTATTTCATGTGTCGATGCTCAGAAAGTATGTTGGTGACCCGTCTCATGTCTTGGACTTCATCACAGTTCATCTCCAGGATGATATGTCATATGAGGTTGAGCCAATGGCTATTTTGGCTCGCAAGGTCAGAAAGTTGAGGTCCAAGGATATAGCTTCGGTGAAGGTTCAGTGAAGAGGTCAACCAGTGGAGGAGGCTACTTGGGAGACCGAGCGGGAGGTGTAGGGAAGATATCCTCACTTGTTTGAGACTCCAGGTATGTTTCTAGACCCGTTCGAGGACCCCTCCGCGACCAATACCCACTTTTTCACCATTTTTGTACGGAAAGAGAGCTTTTGAGGTGATTTTGAAGAGAGGAAATCATTGTTCTTCATTGAGGTAAGGATTTTGGACCCTAATACTTGATTATATGTGATTAAGTATCAAATATCAGTGTTTAATTCATGAAAATCAGTAGGAAAAGATGGAGTTAGGGCTTGAGATTGTGAGACCTTTAGGGGTCGAGTTGAGGGGTCAAACAAACTCCGATTTTAGCGTTCTTTATATGTACGAACTCATGAGATGATGAAGAAAACTTTGGTATAAAATTTGTCAAGTTCCGAGACGCAGGCCTGGGGGTCGGATTTTGGCTAATTTCGGGTTTTGCGGTAAAATTGGTACTTTTCAATTGGAATTCATTCCCTTAGCATAATTTGATGATAAAAATCTGATCTTAGTAGATTTGGAGCACTCGGAAGTTGATTCGAGAGGCAAGCGGGTTGCAGAGTAGCTTTTCGGGCTAGTTTGAGGTAAGTAATGTCTTTAAATCTTGTTCTGAGGGTATGAAACCCCGGACTTTACATCTTTTCACGGTTTTGGAGTGACGTATACACTGGATGACGAGTGTGGGGCGTGCACGAATTGGAAATTTGGAAATATGTTTCCTTTTTAGGCAACTATTGAGTTGCGAAACTGCTTTTAAAGCCTATTCTTTATAGTATTGATATGTTTTGATATAATTGGGCTGTAAGCCATGTTTGGGGCCTAGTGACGATCTGTTTTAACCCCTTGGGGGCTATTTTCCTGATAATTCCTCACTGAGAAATTATGATTTTACACTCAGTCTTTCCTGATAAATTATTTTGACACTCAGCGCTTGTTGATATTAATTCTTGAAATGAAATACTGTTTTGGGTCGAGAACCCTGTTTATTTATGGCCCGAGTGGCATGTTGAGAGTGTCTGACTGAGTGATGCCGAGGGCCAATATTGTGAGGATGTTATGATATGAGAGAGGCCGAGTGCCCGAGAGTGATTGATGCCATGATTTGGCTTGTTTATAGCGCTTGGGCTGTAGGAGCCCCTCCGGAGTCTGTACACACCCCCAGTGAGTGCAGGTACCTACTGAGTGCGAGTGCCGAGTGCCGAGTGATTGGGAGGCATGAGTGACAGTGAGGATGCCCGAGGGGCTGATACAGAGTGACCATGAGGTGCTGAGTGACTGTTACAGAGTGATGGTGAGGTGCTGAGGAAATATTTATGAGTGATGATTATGGTCGAGGGGCAGATTTTTGATGATATTTTACTGAGTTTTGATTATGATTCACTTCATTTTTCAAACTGATATTTTTGGGAGTTTTACTGAGAAATGTTGGAAAATATACTTGTTTTAAAGAATTTTTACGGAAACTGGTTTGAACTTCTATATACCTTATTGAGCCGTGTCATTTTATTGTTTTGTGGATTGGTGTATTTGTGCTGTGTATTTCTTATTCTCAGACTGTGATTTATTTTCATTACTATTGAGTTGGCGTACTCATCATTACTCCCTGTACCTCTGTGTACAGATCCAAGTACTAGTGCGGAGCAGTAGCCATATTCGTTCGTTATCAGCAGCATTTACGGGATTTCGAGGTAGCTATTCAGCGTCCGCAACTTCTCCACTTCCCTTCTTCTTATAGTATTAGCATTTGATTCATAGACATTTATTAAGACATTAGCAGAGTTAGTTATATTCTTAGATGCTCGTGACTATGTTGACTCCAGTCTTGGGGAATTGTTTAGACAGTAGATTATTTTATATTTACCTAAAGACTTAGGAAATTTTCATGCTTGCTATGCTGATATTTAATGATGTTGCGTTATTTGATTAAACTAAGTGTGTAGTTATGTGATGGTTGGCTATCCTAGTTCCACGATAGGCGCCATCACGACCTATTGAGATTTGGGGTCGTGACAAGTTGGTATCAGAGCTCTAGGTTACATAGGACTCAACAGTCATGAGCACGTTTAGTAGAGTCTTGCAGATTGGTATGGAGACGTCTGTACTTATCTTCGAGAGGATGCAGAACTCTTAGAAAAAAAAACTCTTTTTCTTGAACTCTTTCGTGCCAATCTCTTGGTTCTTGAAATCTAAACTCATGTTGTTTAATTATCTCACAGATGGTGAGGACACGCAATACCGATCAGAGTGACAAGACACCAGCCAGACCCACAAGGGGTCGGGGCCATGGTGGAGTTAGGGGACCAGCCCGTGCAGTAGTCGGGACAGTACCACAGGATCCCCCTGTCATTCAGGATCAGGTTCCCGCCGAGGGTACTCCAGCGGGACAGGCTCAGAAACCAGCAATGCCTATTGTTATTCCAGGTCTTCAGGAGCCTGGCTTAGATATTGACGGTGTGTACCATTTTAGCTCAGGAAGTTGCTATGTCTACTACTGCCACTGTAGCTCAGGCCGGGGGAGGCATTCAGACTCCAGCTGCCTAGACACCTGAGCCAGCTGTACAGGGTATTCAGGCACCGGGGGTAGTCCCAGCCCAGCCGGTTGCCCCAGTTCAGGACTATGTGATTCCTGCTATGCCTGAGGATGAGAAGCGCAGGCTGGAGAGGTTCAGCAGACTTCAGCCTCTGACTTTCAGCGGTACAGAGGGCGAGGATGCCCAAGGGTTTCTAGATAAGTGCCAGAGGATACTACGTACTGCGGGTATTTTGGAGACCAACGGGGTCTCATTTGCTACATTTCAGTTTGCTGGTCCTGCTTTCACTTAGTGGGAGGCATTTGAGAGGCATAGGCCGGTTAGTTCAGCACCACTCACCTGGCAGCATTTCTCCACGCTCTTTTTGGAGAAGTATGTTTCTCAGTCCCACAGAGAGGAGCAACACATACAGTTTGAGCAGCTGTGCCAGGGAGATTTGTCAGTTACTCAGTACGAGATGAGGTTTTCCCAGTTGGCTAGACATGCTTCGGAGTTAGTCCCTACTGACAGGGAAAGGATCAGGAGGTTTGTAGATGGTCTCACGTATCAGCTTCGTATTTTGATGACCAGAGAGAGGGTGTCTGGAGCCACATTTGAGCAGGTTATTGACATAGCTCGAGACATTGAGTCGGTTCATAGGCAGGAGCATGAGGAGAGGGACGCCAAGAGGCCTCGGGGATCAGGTAGCTTCAGTGGTGCCCCTTCCAGAGGTCAATTTCAAAATAGCAGAGGTCGTCCATTTAGACCTCCACAGCCAGTCCGCCCAGCCTATAGTGGCGCATATTCGGGGCAGGGTCCCCGCAGCTCTCATCAGAGCTGTACATCTTTTAGCGCCCTTCCAGCTCAGAGCTCCTCTAGAGCATCATCATATCAGGGTTCCTCTATGCATGGTTTGTCCGATGGTTATCATGGTGGCAGGGGTTCCCTTCAGTCCCCATCTCCAGCTCCAAGTAGTTGCTTTGAGTATGGAGAGGTTGGTCATGGGTGGAGGTTTTTCCCTCTTCGTGCTAGTGGATCATCTCAGCAGAGGGTTTAGCCCTCGACTTCAGCCCCAGTCACTTCACCACCTACTCAGGCAGCCATGGGTGGTGGTCAGGCAGCTAGAGGCCGCCCTAGAGGGGGAGGTCGAGCAGGTGGAGGCCAACTACGTATTTATGCACTCCCGGCTAGGCCTGATGCTATGGCCTCAGATGCGGTGATTACAGGTACTATCTTAGTTTGTCACAGTGATGCTTTTGCTTTATTTGACCCTGGTTCCACATACTCTTATGTTTTATCGTATTTTTCTCAATTTATGAATATGCCCCGTGAGTCTTTAGTTACGTCTGTTCAAGTTTCGACTCTGGTGGGTGATACTATTGTTGTGGACTGTGTGTATCGGTCGTGTATTATATCTATTGAGGTTCTGGAGACCCGAGTGGACTTGATGTTGCTCAGTATGGTTGATTTTGATGTGATACTGCGCATGGATTGGTTATCCCCATGTCATGCTATTCTTGATTGTCACGCTAAGACCGTGACCCTGGCTATGCTCGGAGTTCTGAGAGTTGAGTGGAGAGGGTCTATAAAGCATGTGCCTAGCAAAGTGATTTCTTATTTGAAGGATCAGCGTATGTTTGAGAAAGGATGTGAATCTTATTTTGCTTCCGTGAGGTATGTTAGTAGTGAGACCCCTTCTGTTGATTCTGTTCCTGTGGTCCGTGATTTTCCGGACGTATTCCCTGTAGACCTGCCAGGCATGCCACTTGATAGGGACATTGATTTTGGTATTGACTTGGTGCCAGACACCTAACCTATCTCTATTCCACCTTACAGTATGGCACCAGCGGAGTTGAAAGAATTGAAAGAGCAGCTTCAGGAACTCTTAGATAAGGGGTGGGTTCATCCGGTCGAGTGTGTCACCTTGGGGTGCACCGGCGTTCTTTGTGAAGAAGAAAGATGGCTCCATGCGTATGTGCATTGATTATAGGCAGCTGAATAAGGTTACGGTGAAGAACCAGTATCCTTTGCCCTGTATTGATGACTTGTTTAATCAGCTTCAGGGAGCTAGAGTGTTCTCCAAGATCGATTTGAGGTCGGGGCATCACCAGTTGAAGATTCGGGACTCTGACATTCCGAAGACTGCTTTCAGGACCATATATGGTCATTATGAGTTTCTGGTCATGTTATTTGGGCTGACCAATGCCCCAGCCGCCTTCATGCAATTGATGAACATCGTGTTTCAGTCTTACCTTGATTCTTTCGTCATTGTTTTCATTGATGACATCCTGGTTTATTCCCGTAGCCAGGAGGAACATGCTCAACACTTGAGGATTGTGTTGCAGAGGTTGAGGGAGGAGAAACTTTATGCAAAATTCTCCAAGTGTGAGTTTTGGCTTGGTTCAGTAGCTTTCTTGATGCACGTGGTGTCTAGTGAGGGTATTCAGGTTGATCCGAAGAAGATTGAGGCGGTGCAGAGTTGTCCCAGACCGTCCTCAGCTATAGAGATTAGGAGTTTCCTTAGTTTGGCGGGATATTACCGTCGCTTTGTGGAAGGATTCTCTTCTATTGTTTCACCATTGACCAGATTGACCCAGAAGGATGCTCCATTCAGATGGTCCGATGAGTGTGAGGAGAGCTTTCAGAAGCTCAAGTCAGCATTGACAACATATCCGGGACTAGTTTTGCCTACTGGTTCGGGTTCTTACACAGTCTATTGTGATGCTTCTAGAGTTGGCTTGGGAGCGGTATTGATGCAGGACGGTATGTTGATTTCCTACGCATCTAGACAATTGAAGGTACGCGAGAAGAATTATCCAGTGCACTATCTTGAGTTAGCTGCCATTGTTCATGCCTTAAAGATTTAGCGGCATTACTTGTATGGGGTACAGTGTGAGATTTTCACTGATCATCGTAGCTTGCAGTATCTGCTGAGGGAGAAGGATTTGAATTTGTGACAGAGGAGATGGTTGGAGATTCTCAAGGATTATGACCTTACTATTTTGTATCACTCGGGAAAGGCCAAATGTAGTGGCCGATGGCTTGAGTCGTAGAGCCGAGAGTTTGGGGAGTCTAACTTACCTTTCAGCACCAGAGCGACCTTTAACACTTGATTTTCAGGCTTTAGCGAGTCACTTAGTGAGATTGGATTTGTCAGACCCTCCGTGGGTATTAGCTAGCATGGCTTCCCGACCTTCTCTCTATGATCAGATTAGAGCTGGCAGTATGATGATCCGCATTTGTTAGTACTTCAGGATAGGGTCCGTCGGGATGATGCCAGGGATGTGATTATCGGTGATGACGGTGTTCTGACGATGCAGGGTCGTATTTGTGTGCCCAATGTGGATGGTCTTCGAGAGTTAATATTATCAGAGGCTCACAACTCGCGGTATTCCATTCATCCGGGTGCCGCGAAGATGTATCAGGATCTGAGACAACGGTATTGGTGGAGGCGGATGAAGAGGGATATTGTTGAGTATGTAGCACGGTATCTCAACTGCCATCAAGTCAAGTATGAGCACCAGAGACCAGGTGGGTTACTTCAGATATTCCGGAGTGGAAGTGGGAGCAGATCACTATGGACTTTGTAGTTGGACATCCACGGACTTCGAAGGGTTTCGATGCTATTTGGGTCATTGTGGATAGGTTGACCAAGTCTACGCACTTCATTCCTGGCAGTACTACTTATACTTCAGAGCGGTTAGCGAGTATCTACATAAGGGAGATTGTCCGATTGCATGGGGTTCCAGTTTCTATCATTTCTGACAGAGGCACACAGTTCACATCTCAACTTTGGAGGGCCGTACAGAGAGGTATGGGTACTGAGGTAGAGTTGAGCACTGCATTTCATCCTCAGACTGACGGGCAGTCGAAAAGGACTATTTAGATTTGGAGGACATGTTATGTGCTTGTGTGATTGATTTTGGTGGTTCATGGGATCAGTTTCTACCACTAGCGGAGTTTGCATATAATAACAACTACCAATCCAGTATTCAGATGGCCCCGTATGAGGCTTTATATGGTAGGAGGTGTAGATCTCCGGTTGATTGGTTCGAGCCCGGTGAGGCTAAGCTATTGGGCACAAATTTGATTCAGGATGCATTGGAAAAGGTGAAGTTGATTCAGGAGCGACTTCGCATGGCACAGACTAGGCAGAAGAGTTATGCAGACTGGAACGTCCGGGATGTGTCTTTTGTGGAAAGTGATAAGGTACTGCTGAAGGTATCACCCATTAAGGGCGTTATGAGGTTCGGAGAGAGGGGAAAGCTGAGTCCTCGGTTTATTGGTCCTTTTGAGGTGCTTCAGAAGGTTGGGGAGGTGGCTTATAGACTTGCCTTGCCACCTAGCTTGTCGAGTGTTCATCCGGTATTACATGTGTCGATGCTCAGGAAGTATGTTGGTGACCCGTTTCATGTCTTGGACTTCACCACAGTTCAGCTCGAGGATGATATGTCATATGAGGTTGAGCTAGTGGCTATTTTGGCTCGCGAGATCAGAAAGTTAAGGTCCAAGGATATAGCTTCGGTGAAGGTTCAGTGGAGAGGTCAGCCAGTGGAGGAAGCTAGTTGGGAGACCGAGCGGGAGGTGCACGGCATATATCCTCACTTGTTTGAGACTCCAGGTATGTTTCTAGACCCGTTCGAGGAAGAATGTTTGTTTAAGAGGGGGAGAATGTAACGACCCGGTCGGTCGTTACACAGAATTTGCATTATATTTGTTGTTATTGCCTTGTCATAGGTTAGTTATACTGTTTAGGATGTGTTAGAGTTGGTTAGCTCAAGTTCGGAGTGGTTATAGAAGGAGTTAAGACACTTAGCCTCTAAAAGTAACTTCAGAGTTGAAAAGGTGATTTGGGACTTAGGAGTGTGTTCGGAAGTTGATTCGAGAGGCAAGCGGGTTGCAGAGTAGCTTGGGACTTAGGAGTGTGTTCGGAAGTTGATTCGAGAGGCAAGCGGGTTGCAGAGTAGCTTTTCGGGCTAGTTTGAGGTAAGTAATGTCTTTAAATCCTGTCCTGAGGGTATGAAACCCCGGACTTTACATCCTTTCACGGTTTTGGAGTGACGCACACACTGGATGACGAGTGTGGGGCGTGCACGAATTGGAAATTTGGAAATATGTTTCCTTTTTAGGCAACTATTGAGTTGCGAAACTGCTTTTAAAGCCTATTCTTTATAGTATTGATATGTTTTGATATAATTGGGCTGTAAGCCATGTTTGGGGCCTAGTGCCGATCTGTTTTAACCCCTTGGGGGCTATTTTCCTGATAATTCCTCACTTAGAAATTATGATTTTACACTCAGTCTTTCCTGATAAATTATTTTGACACTTAGCGCTTGTTGATATTAATTCTTGAAATCAAATATTGTTTTGGGTCGAGAACCCTGTTTATTTATGGCCCGAGTGGCATGTTGAGAGTGTCTGACTGAGTGAGGCCGAGGGCCAATATTGTGAGGATGTTATGATATGAGAGAGGCGAGTGCCCGAGAGTGATTGATGCCATGATTTGGCTTGTTTATAGCGCTTGGGCTGTAGGAGCCCCTCCGGAGTCTGTACACACCCCCAGTGAGTGCAGGTACCTACTGAGTGCGAGTGCCGAGTGACTGGGAGTCATGAGTGACGGTGAGGACGCCCGAGGGGCTGATACTGAGTGACCGTGAGGTATTGAGTGACTGTTACAGAGTGATGGTGAGGTGCTGAGGAAATATTTGTGAGTGATGATTATGGCCGAGGGGCAGATTTTTGATGATATTTTACTGAGTTTTGATTATGATTCACTTCATTTTTCACACTGATATTTTTGGGAGTTTTACTGAGAAATATTGGAAAATATACTTGTTTTAAAGAATTTTTACGGAAACTGGTTTGAACTTCTGTATACCTTATTGAGCCGTGGCATTTTATTGTTTTCTGGATTGGTGTATTTGTGCTGTGTATTTCTTATTCTCAGACTATGATTTATTTTCATTACTACTGAGTTGGCGTACTCATCATTACTCCCTGTACCTCTGTGTACAAATCCAGGTACTAGTGCGGAGCAGTAGCCATATTCGTTCGTTATTAGCAACATTTACAGGATTTCGAGGTAGCTGTTCAATGTCCGCATCTTCTCCTCTTCCCTTATTCTTATAGTATTAGCATTTGATTCATAGACATTTATTAAGACACTAGCAGAGTTAGTTATATTCTTAGATACTCGTGACCTTGTTGACTCCAATCCTGGGGGAATTGTTTAGATAGTGGATTATTTTATATTTGCCTAAAGACTTAGGAAATTTTCATGCTTGCTATGCTGATATTTAATGATATTGCTTTATTTGATTAAACTAAGTGTGTAGTTATGTTATGGTTGGCTAGCCTAGTTCTACGAAAGGCGCCATCACGGCCTGTTGGGATTTGGGGTCGTGACATGGTAAGGGCTGTAATAGAATATCATATTTATTGATAAAATCTGTGACATCTGTTATAAGAGATTTCCAATGGAATAAGGACTGCAACCTCTTAATAGTAGCATCCATCCCAGAATTACCTCTCTGAGTAGTACTATGCCAAAGTGTGATTATAGTCTTTCTTAACTGTTGATCATTGCCCACAACTAACCTGCCCTTCCACCTAAGTTGGTTGTTAAACCAAGTATAGGATTTGTAAGGTTGTGTTTGTAGTTTAGCTATTAACTCCTGTAGAGTTGGATCATCTCCTCCATGGTGTTTTGATCTGTGAATATAGTGAGTCATTAGGAGTAAGAAATGAGATAGCTAAGAGTTCAGCATCAGGTTTTTTTGATATGCATCTTCAGCCTTGTTCTCAGAACCTTTATTATATTCAATAATAAAGTCAAATGCCATCAACATAGAAATGCCAGCAACTTGGAAGTCATTATGCACCTATTGCTCCAATAAATGCTTTAATGCTTTCTGATCTGTCTAACAATAAAATGATTTCCCAATAAGTAATGAGACCATTTAGTAACGACAAAGATAAGAGTAAGTAACTCTCTGTAAGAAATAAGATGACCTTTTTGCGTCAACACAACTCCAATCGCTTTACCACTAGCATCTGTCTCCACTGTAAAAGGCTTAGAATAGTCCGGCATAGCTAACACAAGGGCAGAGATCAAAGCCTGCTTCAAGTTGTTTAAAGCAGTAGTACCTTCATCAGTCCACACAAAGCTATCCTTCTTCAATAGATCATGAAGTGGTATGACTATGGTTCCAAAGCCTTGAATAAGTCTTTTATAATAGCCTGCAAGACCTAGGAATCCCCTCAGCTATTTGATATTCACAGGCGTAGGCCATTCTTGTACAACAATAATTTTCCTTGGATCTGTAGATACACCCTCAACACTGATAAAATGGCCAAAGTATTCAACCTTAGCCACTCCAAATGCACACTTTGACATCTTGGCATACAGTTGATGCTGCTTCATCAAGTCAAACACAACCTTTACATGATCTACATGAGCAGTCACACTCTTTCTATAGATCAGAATATCATCAAAGAATACCAATTCTGATTTCCTCAATAATGGTTTAAAAACAACATTCATCAAACTCTGAAATGATGAGGGTGCATTGATTAGCCCAAAGGACACTACAAAAAATTCATAATGTCCCTCATGAGTTCTGAATGCAGTTTTGTGAATATCTCCTTCAGCCATTCTTAGCCGATGATATCCAGCTCTAAGATCTATTTTGGAAAAGATCTCAACACCACTTAATTCATCAAGTAAGTCTTTAATAATGGGAATAGGAAATTTATCCTTAATAGTCATTTGATTCAGACTTCAATAATCTACACAAAGTCTCCAACTACCATCTTTCTTTCCCACTAACACTACAGGATATGCATAGGGGCTGGTGCTAGGTTGTATTACTCCTTGGTCTAACATTTTCTGTACTAACTTTTCAATTATTTCCTTCTTAATCCCAGGGTATCTGTAAGGTCTCTTATTAACAGGATTAAAGGCTTCTTTTAGAGGAATCCTATGATCATAAGAACCCCTGTGAGGAGGTAAAGTAGTGGGTAACTCGAAGATACATGAATATTGTTTTATAAGTGCTGCTAAATCTAGCAAATGATAAACACTTGGTATAGCTTGTATATTGTGGCAGTAAATGTTTTCATCCTCACTGATTACTAAAGACATCATAAAGAATTGGGCATCTGCTCCTTCTTTTCTTATCAAACTCTTAGCTTTAGTAGACTTGAGTTGATCATTTGCACCCCTAAGTACATGTCTCTTTCCTTGGTACATAAATTCAATGTTCTCTTTTTGAAATCAAATAATATCCTCCCCAAAGTATTCAACCATTGCACACCTAGCACAATATCTATATTTCCCAATCGTAAGATTAAGAAGTCAGATGAGAATGTTGTACCTTGTGATAACCACTACAGGTCCTTACAAATGGAAGCAGTCTGTACTCTTCTGCCATCAACTACACTGACAGACTGTTTTTGAATAGAACAAGATTTGCAGCCTAGCCTTGAAGCTACTTCCTCATCAATAAAATTGTGAGTACTCCCAGTGTCTATCAACACTTGTAATGGCCTATTTTCATGATAGCCTGTAACTCTAATAGTTTGATAACCTGCTACACCTATAAATGCTTGTAATGATATGGCCATGAACTCATTTGAGTCCGCCAATAGTTCTAGTGTCAGATTTTCCTGTTCCTCTACTTCTATTACTTCATCTTCTGTCACCTCTACGAAGTACAATTGTTTGTTACCTCTGAAATTATGGCCTGGTATATACTTATCATCAAATAAAAAACACAACACTTTTGATCTCTTCTCATCCATTTCAGCTGCACTCAATCTCCTGCCAGGAATCCTAGTGTTCTTATTAAGAGTAGGTTCAAAAGGCTTCTTGTTAGTGGAGTTTGGTAATGGGTTCTCTTGGTTATAATGAGTTTTAATATGACTAGGGTAGGTAGTAGGGCAGTGTTGGTTCTCATGTTAGGCTTGAGACCCCAGGACTGGGCTTGAGCCTCAAATACTTCTTCCTGCAACCTCGCAATTCTATAGGCTTGTAGCAGTATTCTAGTTGACTGAATTCTCACGGCTTTGTTCAATTCTGGCTTAAGGCCACCTAAGAAGCAAATAATTGCATTTTCATAAGAAAGATTAACCCAGTCAACAATCTATCAAATTCAGCTTGATAGTCTTTAGCACTACCAGTCTGCTGCAAATTCTTTAAGGATTCCATATTATCTTCAAACCTTTCCCCAAACCTTTCATTCAAGGCTAGCACATATTCATTCCAGGTAGGTTCTAAAATTGAATCCCTGGATTTCATATATGACCTATGCCAAGCAATAACTTCTCCATCAAAATTAATAGAAGCCACCTTAACCCTCTGATCGAAAGCTACTTCATCCATAGAAAAGAATTGGTTGACTTTGTACAACCAAGTCTTCAAATCATGACCCAAAAATCGAGGAAATTATAGCTTAGAGTATCGAGTAAAAAAATTACCATTAGAGGTTGCACCTTGATGAACTACTCTGATTCTTCCTTCTTGCTGAATCTCCATTGAACCAGCTCGACTAGTAGCAGATTCTTCCCTAATTGGTTCCTTTTCCTTCCCTTTTTGATTCATAGCTCCCATGGCTTCTTTCAATTCTAGTAAGTCCTTGTCAGTTTGTACATTATGCTAATTTATAATCATCATTTCATCCATCGACTTTTGCAATTGATCATGAATAACTGTCAATTTGTCCTCAATTTCTTCAATAGGTCTCTCTAAATTTTTGTTGCGAGTCATGATTGAAGATGCCAAGGACAGGAAGCTCTAATACTAAATGATGCAATGTAATAGAATCCAGAGGAAATATCAATCCAAGATCTTGAAGCTCGAGGAAGGGAACGACTATGTTAGGCATAAGCGAGAAGATAACTCAAAGAAGAAGAAATTAGAAAGAATAGAATTGTATTATCTTCCAAAAGTGATCCTCAATTACATGTATTTCAACTATATATGCTCAACTGAAGATTCTAGAAGTAGTTATTGACTAACAACTTGTAACTAACTCTAGCCAACTGTAACTAACGTAACTAACTATTGTCACGTCAGCTGCCAACTCAGCTTTACTGTTACTGCTTACTGCTCGATCTCTTCTTCTTAATTTCTTGATTCTTCTTAACTTGTATCACAAAGAGGAGTAAGAAGGTATCTCCACCGCTTCTCATTTATGGACAAAAAATTTAACTTGTTAGTTGTTTGTCTCTTCCCAAGTAAGCTCATGTCTCTATATCGTAGGGTTTTTGAATCTCCTTACACCTACTTGGGTTTGGATTTTTAAGTTCAATTTTACGAGTTATTTTCAGCAATTTGATAGATATTATGCCTTACACCTAATTAACTTGGGTTTATACTTCAATTGTTTGATTTTGATTTATAGGGTGCTTAAGAGAAATGTGCCTTTGAAAAATTTCAATCTCATCCAATGCCAAACTGTAAGTTTTACTTCTTTCTTTCATCTCCTTAAGTTTATGATGTTTATTTAAATGTGTTTGCTTTTGTCTTCTGTGTTGAAAATAAGTTTAGAATTTTTTCACTTGATTCATGGCTAAGTATTTTCTTATTCCATAATTTATTGAATGTTTTTAATTAGTTAACCGTACATGTATCTAATTGGTATATATTTTGATAATTCAAATATAAGTTTCTCACAAGATCATGTTATTTCATTATTACAATATAATAATTACGGAAAGTGCTTTATATATTCTTGGATGCATGAAGATCAAGGGTGCGATGAGGGTGGTCACATGAATCATCAAGAAAATACTTATGTTCATTTAATGCGAAATTCTGTACATTATTTCTGATCTCGGTTACAATCAGCCTCATATTGGCTAGTTCTTTTCTACAAATTTTAGTTACTGTAGAAGACTTTTTTTTTTTGGTAGTAAAAGATAATATTTCATTAAACAGAACATAAACATACAACACAGTAACTTGCATAACAAAATACATAAGGGAGCAGCACTAAAGGGGTTCTAATGAAACGTGATACATTACATTTAGGGCATGCCTGAGTGGGTCTAGAGTAGGCTGTGAAGACAAAAAGGGAGCTACTTCACTAGATGTTGCATCAGTTGGGACAATAATGTCGCCAAGTGAGTTTGGTGATACATGACGAAGAAAATCCAATCCAGTGTTATCAGCAAGCAGCAGATCCACGACAAAAGAGGGCGCCTCATAATAGATGGTGTTGGTGACAGCTGTAGTTGTTTCCAAAAAGTGCTTCGATAATTTATTAGCAACCTTGTTCTGCTCCCTATATACATGCTTGATCCTTGGATTACCCAGTTGTTGAAGAACAGATCTGCAATCATTTAGCAAGTGCAAATGAATAAGGTTGCCAGTGGTTAGTAAAGTAATTATCTCCATGGAATCAAATTCCACTTCTAAAGGATGTAGGCAGTGTGTCAAAGCCAATTTTAGGCTATTCAGTAGGGCAAGCAATTCAATTTGAATTGTGTTTGTCTGGAATATAGTACCGGAGAGGCCCAATTTCCAGTTACCTTGGGAGTCTCTAAAGACACCTCCATAGACAGAGTAGTGTGATGAAGGGCGAGTCGCACCGTCAATGTTAAGCTTAAAGAGTTCTGAGTTTGGTGGTTGCCATTTAACATACATAGGTATTTTTATGGTGGGAACAAGTGGATGCTGGTGTCACGCCCCCCTTTTCCTCTCCTTTCGGATTAGTCAGGGTTTTTGACGTTATTGGGACAACTCATTTCCTTTTGGGAAAAGGGATGTGAAGGACTTGAAGAATCGCCACCTAACGAATTAATGCGCGTTAGGGAACCTATTAAGGCTTATAATAACACTAATTGAATAACCAGAGATTGGGTAAGGGCTTGAAATTACTCCAAGGGGAAGGTGTTAGGCACCCCTCAAAGTCCACAGCTGTGGTTCCCGGCCAAATAAACTTTGTGAATTTTAGCAAGTAGTAAATAAGCAGTCAAGTATACACATGGAAACAAGTAATGGTTGTGCAAAGATTCGCAGTCTAAGCACACATATGTAGGGAATATGTGAGTCCTAAGTTGTTAATCCTATAGGATCACATCAATGCAATGCCCGGTAATCACTCCTCAGTGAGGGGCTACACGTGGCATTAGCGCACTGGTCATCATATCCATATCTACCCTTTACCCCACCCTTAGCAGTTATTAAGCGAATTTAATTAGCGATCTCTATGCGTGATGTTACCCGTCCCTTCTCAAGGGTTCTGGAGGAATTTAGGACCTCTAAGTGTAGGTAGTTCAGACAGACCCCTAAGGTTTTAAAAGGATAAAATTCTAAGACAGGCAAAAACAAATAGGACTGATTAGATAAATGCAGGAAAGCAAATATGAGGCCCAGATTTACCTCCACAAGTAATGCACATAATCAGCACGTCTCAAACACAAACAAGAGGCGGTTTCATTAGACAGAATCCTAAGGCAGGATATCTAAGTGAATGTCAATGCACAGAAATATGCAGATTTATTTTTATAAACTCAGAAGCAGGGGCCTAATCAGTTTGCCTACTGATTTTTTAAGTCTGTTAATCTTTAGACAGTTCAGAAGTTGTTTTTGCCTAAAAGCATGTTGTTCTAGGTGTTACGAAAATGCAGGGATTGTTGCCAATTTTATCTAAAACAGGATAATCGTATATGAGATTGTTTTTACCTTTTCATGAATCAATAGTTAAAACTAGGCGTGGTTAAGCAAATGCAAACAGGGTGCCTAATACATGATTTCTAAATAAACAGAAACGACAGTTTTATGTCAGTGATCCTTAAATTAACAGAATTTCTAAGGCATGATTTCTAAATTCACAAAAGAGTCACAGAATGATTGAAACATGATTTTTTTGTTAACATTGTTTATTGTCCTAGGGGTAGGATTTCTAAGTGATAAACATAAAGCATGGATGAGATGCTGAAACAGTAGACATTAAATCCTAGGAACATGATATCTAGTGCATGTTTGGCATGATTTGAATGAATATGTTGATCCTAAAACATGGATTCTAATGCAAATAGAAATAATGTAAAGATTAAAACATGCTTTCTACCCGATGATATTAACAGAACTATATAGCTACCCTCCCCATTTCACTAGCCAACCCCAATATCTGTTTACAAATAATTATTACAGACCAGTAGCTGAATGAATTACATAAATAGATAGAAAAGAAGAAGTTAAATTATAGGGAGCATGAAGCAGGCCCAAATGTACCCTGAGGATACCAAATGTTCATAACCTCGACTGTCATAGTTTCATAGCCTTTCTCCTGTCCGGGCGTGTCAGAGTTCCCTAAGGACCTCAAGGATCCCGGGCAGTGCTCACACCCAGATTTCATAACCAGAACTGAGTAAGTGCAGTGTGGAAGAGCCAACCCCAGTGCATCAGAGTTCAGAGGGATTTCACAGGAATCCCAAGGCAGTCACACACTGGAGAGGCAGAACCTAAGGACCTAAGAGTAGAGTGAGAGTGCTTGACATGGTTTTGAAAATGCTTTGGTATAAAACAGTATTGAAAAGACTCCGTTGAAGTTTATAAAAGTATAAAGTGGTTTAGTAGTAAAATAGTTTGAACAAGAGTAGAGTAATTAAACAAATAGTAGATCAACTACAGAACATAACAGGTTCAGCAACACTCAAACAACAACCCTTCACACAGGGGTAAGGGGGTTGGGGACAGATACAACACCCAAGGTGAGCACATAACAAGCATAAGCATAGAAGTCTCAAGGAATAGCAGACAATATGTCATGGATTCCAGAATTGCTAATTGGGGACATGGCTGCATAGAATCAGAAGTGCTTAGGGACTTGTGGGATTGGGGATAAGTAATGATGCAAACATAGTATAGGAGTATGAATTTCAGAACAAATAATAGAAGGCATAGTGATATCAAACAGAATTGAGCATAAATCAGAAAAACTTAAGGTAACAATTGCACAATAGGTGCATACCAGAACTAGGCAACTTATAGACAAGCATTCAAGGACAGAGTAGAGTCACATGGAGACAGATTACACAGGAAGTAAACATGTTCAACAATAGGCTGATCCTAAAAAGGGGTTAGAACATAACTAGTATACTAAGTAAAACAAGTTAAACACATGTTGAGAAGCAAACAATAGACAGAAACATATTAGTAAAATGATAAAATAAAGCAGTAGAAGAAACACATTGATTTTGGAACTTGAATTTAAAATCAGAACATACCAGTAAGGAGAATAGACACAAAGTGAAGAACATGAAAGTGCAATAGTTAGCCTTGACTTGTAGCCGGCTAATTCAGTAACAGTAGCAAGTAACAAAAGTAAGCAGAAGAGTTTTTGAGTGTATGAGAGAGTTGTGAACTAATGTGAGTTCGTGTGTGTAGAAGACTGTGTAATGAGAGTAGAAGAGAGCAATATATATAGTAGTTTGAAAGCTAGGTGAATAAGACAAGAGTAAAATTGTTTAGTAATTATAGAACTCGGAATCAATTAGAGTAAAATCAGTCCAAGTCTTCCCTTAATTAAAGGAATCAGTTCAAACGGTAAAGAACATGTAACACGTAAGGAAAGAAATCATGTATAGCTGGAGCATAACAAATAAGGAAATAATTCAAACATAGTAGGTACAGAGTAAGAAATTGGGGCTAGGTACATAAGATTCTAATTAAGGAAATAACATAAGCATCAATTAACAGTATAGTCAACCACATAATAAGGCAAGAAAATAATTTAAAGGTCGAAAATCAGAAAGGATATTAACACAGGAAATTAGGGATTCACAGAATCGAAAATAGTACTAATATTAAGGGAAACAGTATAGACCTCTATGAATAAACAGATAGCCAGAGTGTAAGCAAACAGNTAGGGTAAAAATCAGAAAACACTTTAATCAATCGAGGCATACTCATGAGAATCGAACACACACATAGCAGAATCGAAAAGCAAGGATGAACTCAGGAATTATAACATAGTGTTAAAACTAGGGTTTTAACATAACAAATTAAGATTAAAAAGCAACTTAACAAAAAGTCGTTTAAACATATGAGAATCAGAGAACAACCTTAAAAGACCAGAAATATATTTTGAAGAAAGGTTCCAGAAACCCTAATGGGAAAATAAAGCGATGCTTTGAGAAATCGAAAGGTTTTTCATAAAACAAACGAAAATAGCTCAGAAAAACCTCAGATCTGTTATAGATCTTAGAGGTACATGAGAATAGATTAGGGTTTTCTAGAAAAATGACCTAGAAATAGAGAGACCGACTTAGAAACCCATAGTTTTAGCCGGAAAATAGAAAGATCTTACTCGATCGAGCCATGGCGGCCTAAGAATGGTGAGCACAGGCCCAAGGGGTAAGTGAACGGCCACTGGTCCCTTGAGGACCTCGGAGATGGTATGAATCCGGTCATGGAGGAGCCATTGAGGCTAGGGGTGGTGGTGAGAACCACCATCAATACCGTGAACAAGCAGCTGGTGAGTAGAAGGCATGGTTAGGCAGAGGGAGTTTGAGAGAATGAGAGGAGTCTGACAGCGGGCGAGGATGAGAGAATGAGAGGGGTTTGGGGGTATAGGTTAGGTTAATTAAGGTAAGGTTAAATCTGGGCCGTTGATCAAAATTGATCAACGACCAAGATCTAACCAGAGCTGGGTCGGGTAGATTAGGAATCGGGCTGATTTAATTAGGGGTTTGGGGTTGGTTTAAATACGTTATAATTGAATTAAAAATAGGCTATTTGTTAAATACCAAGATAACTTAATTATAATAATTTTATAAAATAATTAGTAATTATAAAAAATGAATTCTATGCATAGAAATAATTTAAAAATGATTATTTGGGATTTAAAAATATAAAGAAATAAGTTCTGGTAAGAAATAGTACAAAATCATATGCATGGGCTATAATTGCAAAGTTATTGCAATGATAGCCAAAAGTTGCCAATTTGGCTATTTATGAAATAATTTGGTCTTAATAGGACCAAAAATAATAAATTAAATCAAGAAATATTTTTGAAATCATTTGTGATGCAATTTTGTAATTATTTATTAGAAATAAAATACTGGACAAATTAATAAAAATGTAAAAAATTATGGAAAAATATCAATTGCCACTAATGCATGATTTTGAAGGTATGTATGCAATTTTAAAAATATTTTGGGAAAAATTAGGTATCAACAGCTGGTTGCCAAGGTAAAGAAATTCCTGTGCTGCACTTAAGAGAGAAGGCAGGTTGACATAATTGGCCGAGTGGTCAAAGATATTGTTGTTGCGCGTTTTTCAGAGGTGCCAAAGGAGGAAAGGAATGATTGTGGATACTGGCAGTACCTGTGATGGTGGTGCTTGCGTCTCAGTTATAAAATGTCGTATCCATGCATTGGGCGTAGACGGGGTGTGATCTGAAGGAAGAGGAGGAATGGGTATGTGAAGCTGGGCCCAGAGGGGGAGTGCCACACGACATTGGAAAAATATATGGGAAGTAGTTTCAACACTAGTTGTGCATATAGGACACATAGCGGAGGGTACTATATTGAGATAATGGAGGTAAGAAATTGTGGGGAGACGGTTGTGGGCTAGCAGCCAAAGAAAATGGAGTATTTTTGGAGGGAGTTTTAGTCTTCATATCTATTGAAATGAAGAGTGGCTATGGGAGTGAATCATAGGGTAAAGTGCACGCTTAAGAATTGGCTAGTGATTGATTGTGGGAATACAAAGGAGAGTGAGGAGGTATCCCAAGTATTATTAGAACAGAAGGAGGAGACAGAGGGTGTCAGTTCATGGTCTGTTAATGGGCCTTGAATTTGTTGTCTAAGAGTAATGTTGGGTTTAGACCATGCATCATGCCAGAAGTTAATGTGCCTGCTGGTTTCCACAGAACGCCCTCTTGGCAATAGTGCCAGCCCAGTTTGATATTAGCCCAAGTGATTGAGTGTGTGGACCTTGGTTTTAATGGATTGGAATATTTGGAGATAAGGATGGAAGCCCGATAAGAGTATGGGGAATGAAATAATCGCCAAGCAGTGCTGGCAAATAAGGATTCATTTTTTTCTTTTAGACGATGGATATCCAGCCCACCTTATTTTTTAGGAGTTGTGATTTGGTGCCAACTAACAAGATGAAGTTTCCTGACCATAGAGGTGGACCCCCACAAGAAATTTCTTAGGTATTGGTCTAGTTTATGAAGGATGGATGAAGGTATTTTTGGTTTTCCAACCTGCGAGTCAGGCCTTAAATTTGTCAAGCAAAAATAGGTAATCTCTATTTGAGGAGTGGGATGTAGTGATTGGAAAGCCCAAATATTTCCCAAAAGTTGTACCTTATGACATGTTGAAGGAAGTTAATATGAAGTTTTTATCCACAATAGAGGAATTATTGGCAAAAAAGATTTTTGATTTGTTGAATTGATTTTTTGGCCCGAATGAGAGGTGAAGAAATTGAGATGGTCAATAATTTTGTGACATGATTTAGTGGTGATTTTTTTGGTTAAGATGATGTCGTCAGCGAAAAAAAGGTGTGAGATTGGCGGTCCATTCATGGAAAGCTTTATGGGATCCCATGAAGTATAGTCTACAACGACATTAATACTCATAGAGAACATTTTCATGCAGAGGAGGAATAAATACGATGATAAAGGGTCTCATTGGCGAAGGCCACGGGACGGGGAGAAGTAGGGCGTAGGGGAACCATTTATGAGAATGGATATGGATGATGAGGAAATATAGGACATAATAAGGTTAATTAGGGGTATAGTAAAATGAAAATAGATGAGTGCATGTCGTACGAAGGACCATTCCATACGATCAAAAGCTTTTTCGAGATCCAGTTTAATCAGTGTTAGACCTCTTTTGCCCTTAATTTGGCGAAAATGTATGAGTATTTCTTGGACAATAATTGCATTATCCGAAGCACGACGGGATTGCAGAAAGCTAGATTGAGTCAGACCAATTATGCCGGATAAGTATGGCTTAATACGGTTGACTACTATCTTTGTAATAACTTTGTATATTGTATTGCAAAGACTAATGGGCCTGTAGTGTGTGAGCGAAGAAGCAGTTTGTTGTTTTGGTATGAGACATAAGTACGTAGAATTGATGTCCGGAGGAATGCATTGTTTTCTAAAAACGTCATGACAGAGTTTGAGTACAGATTCCTTAACTTCAGCCGAGTAGAATTGATAAAAGTGAGGATGTAGTCCATCAGGCTCAGGTGCCTTAAAAGGTTTGAAAGATTGAATAGCTTCAAAAATCTCCGTATTGGTGAGTGAACGTGTAAGATTGTTACCATCAGTAGAGGATAGCACACAATAGTTAGTACTAGAGAAGGAGACATGAGATGTTTCAAGGCTAGTGGTAAATAGGATACCAAAGTATTCCAAAATGGATGAAGTAATGAAATGAGTAGAGAGATGGAAGAAGCGAGTATTGGCATCGCCATCGTTAATCCAATTTATACGAGATTTTAATTTCCAAAATTCCTCCTCCAATTTTAGAATATGATTATATTCGTTGATAAGATCATGTTCAAGTTGTTGGAGGAAACGACTTGTGGGGTAGTGAAAAGATTGTTGTAAGCCCCCAATTCGAGTAAGAAAATTCCTTTTTCTTTTGAAAATATTACCAAAGGTATTAGTATTTTATTGTTGGACATCTACTTGAAATCTTTGTATGGCAGGGATTAAGTCATGATGATTATTGATCCAAACATTAGAATGAGATGGCAGAGTGTGGGGTGAGATCTCCAAATGCTTTCAAAATGAAAAAGCTTCGAAGTAATCGGATCTTGGGGGAGTAGACGAAGTAATAAAGGACATTGATCGGAGTGAGTGCGCGGGAGATGCCTGACCAATGCTTCAGGGAATAAATTAATCCAAAGATAGTTAGCAACTATTCTATCAAAACGTTCCATAATAATGCAGGAATGTTGTCTATTATTTGTCCAAGTAAACCTACTCCCATTGTAACCTAAATCAACTAGTCTACAAGAATTTAAACATTTAGTAAAGTAGTCAGAACGTATACGGTTAATAGCACGACCTCCAAATTTTTTGGAGGCCCTAGTGACTTCGTTGAAGTCACCACCCATCAACCATGGGCCATCATAGTGTTCCGATAGGCAGCGCAAATTTTCCCACAAAATATGTCTTTTATGCAATAGTGGGATTGCGTATATTGCCGAAAATAAAGACTTACGGGTTAAAGAACGTACCTCTATCATGCAGTGTACTTCTTGGTTGGTTAGTGCGATCTCCTCTATTTTAAGAAGGTGTTCATCCCATAGTATTGCTATCCCTCCAGCATTGTATTCTGCCCCAACTGAGGCTAGGCCAGTGAAATTAAAATCTTCCTAAGGTTGGTGTGGTCATGAAGGTGTGTTTCAATAAGGACAACCAATGAGGGATGATGATAGTCCAGTAGGGAACGAAAATTGCGCCTAAAGTCCTATGAACGAGCACCACGACAGTTCCAGATTAGAAAATTCATGAGAGAACTAGATGATGAATTGGAGTGAGAATTAGGAACTGTCTGGTTCCTTTGAATCAGAGTCGGAATAAGAACTAGAGCAAACTTTGCCACATTCGGATTTATGATGGGACAGAGCTTGATGAATCATTTTTTGAGATTTGGAGGGCAGTTGAGATAGATCTTTTTTTGATACTGCTCCTTTAGGACCAAGACCTGAACCCCGGTAAGGTCTACTAGATCTGTGCGCGACTCCCTGAGTTCTTCTGCCAAGGCTGATATTTCTTGTTGAGTCATCCCCATGGAGGTCTCCTGTGTTGGTGGTGCTAGTTGAAGGTCGAGGGGACTGATTGCAGAGGGTGGTGGGAGTTGCATGGGAGTGTGAAAGGTCATGTGTTGATGGATCCATGGTATCTGATAATGACCTGGGGATGGGAGAGGATAGAATGGTATCTCCCCAGGTAGGAGTGGTAGTTGTGGGGTTAGTAGAGGGGGAGACGACCAACTCGAGTAATTCAGAGGAGTTTGGAGAGGTATTAGATATGTAGGACGTTGGGGATACATTTCCACCAGTGGTGTCATGGCACTATGATATTGGGTGTAAGCTTCCCAACCCATTCGCATCCCCCCAGTCACAATCTGGGCTACATCCAGGGGGTTTTGAATCATCACTAGGAATTCTTGGTTGTTGAGGACAATGGAGAAGGTTAGTGCATGACCCAGGAGGTCCATCTCTAGCCATGACTGAGGTGCTTGAGGAGTTGGATATGGTGTTTGGGAGGTGTATATTCGGTGGAATGGTGGTTGTGGGAGGTGGCGTAGATTTGCATGTTGTTCTGCATGTGAGACTGGAGGGGAGGAAGATGATGAAACGAAGGTTGTGGGGTATGGTGGATGTGTAACCTGTTGTAGGGACAATTGGGATGGGTTGGCATTTGTAGAGTTTGGTTGAGTGTGTGTAGTAGGCCTTGCGTGTGAATTTTGACTAAGGATAAAGGGCAGGTTTTTTAATTGTGGATTGTTGGATTGGGGCGGTGTCTTTATAGGTGGGCTGTGAGGAGAGACAGGAGGGGTGGGAACATCACGATTATAAGCTTTGGAAGAGGAATTTGATTCTATGGATGTGGGGTGGATTTGCTCTGCCAAAGGGGTAATTTTTTGTGGGCTGAGGACCTTATTGGGCTTAGGTAGCCCAGGTGCTGAGTTGGGCAAGGAAGGTGACACGTGGTTTTCCACCTCTGAAGTGGACGAGTGGAATGTGTGGAAGGTCGGTAGGCCCTAGGTTGGATGACGTTGATTTTGAACTTGATGAAGATAGGTTTAAATGAAAAAGGGTTTCATTAGGGTGCTTATCCATAAGACCCACATCATTTTTAATTGGATATAGGAAATAAGAAGAAGTAGTAGTAACGGAATTAACATTAGCAATATATTGGGATTTATTAAGGGTAGTGAACGAGGAGAGTCAGTAATCTTACCTGTGGGCCCAGTTTGGGCTGCCGCCTTACCTAACCTACCTGGTACGTATTGATTCGTCGGGTACATGTGACGTGGAGTAGTGGTGGTGGTTGCATGGCCGGGTTGCGACTCTTGTTGGTGACCTGCTTATGGACGAGTAGAATTGGGTGATCGACGGCGGGGAAAGCTAACTGCTTTGTATTCATCCATAGGTGTAGCCACCATAGTAAAAGAGGTGGGAGAGGTTGAAGTAGAGGAGGTGGGAGTATTTTGGTGTTGGTTAGTATTAACAGAAGATGATTGTTGGGGAGTCGGGGTTGAGTTGGGTGAGGAACAATTAACGTTTCTATACCCTAGACAACCACATCGTGTAGATAGAAGGTTAAGTCCTTCATACCAGATTGTTTGCCGATGAGCACCAATGTAAACGTAAATTTTTAGCGGTTTCTCAATAGGGACTTCAATGCAGATACGTGCATAGCGACCCCTTGTAGTTGAAGATGTGCAGGTATCAACCTTGAGCAGCTTGCTAATTTTTTGTCCCACTTTTTGTAGAATATCCATGTCGTAAAACTCCGTAGGGAGTTCTGGGAGACGTAACCAAATAGCTGAATAGGATAGTTGCACTGAAGAAGCAATGAACTTAGGCTCCCAACGCCTTACTGTAAGGAAGTGGTTGAACACAAACCATAGTCTATCGTGGAGAGCACGATTCATGCTTTCCTCCTTTGCAAACTTTATTAAATAGAAATCTGAACCTAGATTAATGATGTTCAGTGGTTCAGATGGCTGCCGGAGGGCACTTAATTTGTATTTAAGGGCCTGGTGACCCACCTTCTTACCAAAAACCTTGACTATAACAGAGTATTGCCAAGAGAGATAGAGCCTAGATTTGTCAGAGGAAGATAAAGGAATAAAGTCCTCTGAATTCATTGAGGTATGACTTTCGTCAGTGAGATCGAGGTTGTAGTTGTCAGTGGGGCAGGGAGTGCGTAAACCTAGTAAATGGTTGGTGGACAAGAGGGTTTTCATGTAGGAAATCTTCTTTGGAGTATGGTCTGGTGCATCTATTTGCATTGAACTAAGATCTGGGGTCTCCATGATTGGGGAAGACGGTATGGATGTCATTTGTGTTGGAGATGGAGGTCAGTTGCATAGAGAGAATTCATCGAAGTTATCGCGATTCAAAGCTGTAGAAGACTTAGCTATTGCAGATGCTATTAATTGATTAGTACAGATGTGTATTTTGGAATTTATTTTGTGAAAATTCTTAAATGCCAATTTGTGCAGAATAAGTTATTACTCAAGCTTAATGTGTTACTAGTTTTAATATAATATGCACATCCACATAATAATTAAAAGATTTTATAAAAAAATCAAATAACTAAGAAACGGGGGGTTTGTGAGGGAAACTATCACTATAATAAATTAACATTTTTGTCAAAAAAAAAAATATAATAAAATAATCTAACCACGACTTTTGTATGATTTTTAGCCATAGAGCTTTTAGTCCGTAGCTAAATAAAAATATTTTTACCACGGACTACTATATGAAAGCAGTTACATATCTAAATTTCCGTGGCAAATAAATTTGAATCTGTTGCCACGCTATAACACTTTGTGGCTACCATATAAAGATAGATACAAATTTATTTGTCGTGGCAAGAGTATAAAGTCATTTGCTATAAATGTATTTGTCGTGGCAAAAGTATATTATTATTTGCTATATATATAGTTACAATACAAAATTTTTGTAGCAATAAGTATTAATCTTTAGCCACGAACCATGTAAAGTTTGTAGTTAACTTTCTGTCTGGCTCCTCGCTTTGAACTCAAATAAGGCCTTCTTTTGGTCGAGTGACTTCGTTCCTGGTCTTCCTATTCCCTTCGTTTTCCCAGCCGCTGCCTCTAAGGCCCAAGACGCTATATTTTGTTACGAATGTTACGGAAAATAATATTATAGCTAAAGTGTTTAGCCACGAAAATTTTCATAATTAGCTACGTAGTGTGTTGTAGCTATAAATACATTATGTTGTAGTGCGGGTGTAACAACAAATTCTCGCGTCGAGAAAAATAAATAATCAAGACTAAAAAATTACGTAACAAATGTAGTATTTGATTTCAATAAGTAATGATTGTTACAATCTCTATGGTATTCCTCTTATTCTTCAAGAATGTATACTATCTTGATGAACTTGGTTTTGATTTGATTCAATGGCTTGTAAAGCTTGATCTTGAATCTCCTTCTTGAATTTGAACTTAGATTTGATCACGAACAAGTAATTTGATCTTGAATGCCTTCGTATTTAATTTGGCTTTGTTCTTGATCTTGAACTTGTAGCTTGAGTGCTTTAACTTGTAGCTTGTAGAGAAATCTGTGGTGTTTGATTCACGAACTCTCTGCTTGCTTCTTGTTATAACTTCTGGTGTCTTTTAGCTTTATGAAGACCTCTATTTATAGTTGTAGGGAATGCTGTGGCTCTGTGATTTGATTGGTCCGTTTGAACTGTCCAATGTCATCTAGACACTTAGCACCACTTTATTGGTTGTTAATGTGACTTGGATTGCCACCCCTTCTTGACACATGGCACGATTTCATTGGCTCAAATTTTGGTTTGGATTACTACATCATTTGACACATGGCATGATTTTATTGGCTCGCTCTTTTGACTTGGATTGCCACATCACTTGACATGTGGCATGAGCCTAGGCTATAAGATGAGCTAATAGCCATTTGGACCTTGGGCCAATAAAGTGGACTTATTATTTAATTTGTAGTCCGATTAAACAGATTAACCCAACACATGTATTTTGGATTTAAATAATTAACCCAATGTACTAGCCACAATATTTGTTTGGACTAGTGTCTTGAATTTAATATGGTGCAAATTATTTTATGAATTTAAATCCGATAAAATTTAAATGCTTACAAATGCCCCGTACTTCAAGATTCATCGAGGATTAATCTTCCAAGACTAGACTTGAAGTACTAATAATGTCCTTAAATATAAAGGGTACACTGAGCTAATGAAACTTTGTTAACTTGCTAACCGCTAAATCCATCTTTTACTTCATACTTTAATATTAAAATAATATAACAATAATGTTAAAGTGTTGAATTTTGCAAGAATTGTCAAGTTTTTACTCATTTTAATTGTAAAAGGCATTTGTCGCCTTATTCCTTTCAAAACCGATGATTGCCTCAATTTGAAAGGACTTTGCATCGTTTCCTATTGTGTCGCGGTATCTTTTTTTTACATTTTGAATTGACTAGACTCAATCCCTATAGGACTTTTCAACTTTATCTGATCTTTTGTTGATAATTCCCCATGTTACTATTCTCCTATTCCATAAGAGATAAAATCCTATTCTTTGAGGATACCGTAGCCACTAGACATTTTATTGAATTATGAGAACTCCTTCAAGCATCTATAAATACGGTAATGCATTTTCAACTTGTTATGTACATCACACAGCTTTGCGTAACTTTTCTATTTGACGTGCCAAAGTAGTCAAAACTTTTAGACAACCGCTATAAAATAGAGTTTCTCTATCTTTTTGAGTTCAGGTTCTCTCTCTGAGCAAAATAAATTAATTATTTTATGAGTTTTACATCTCATGTTTCATGTCTTTTCCTTTTCCACTATGAATTTACATTCACTTCTCATAGATAACACGTGGGAGAGTTCTGCTACCACGAACTTGGCTAATAGCATTGATTTTTATTTTTTAATGTCATTTTCAAGCAAGTACATATTAAGATTGCTTTTGTACCATGATCTAAGGTATTAACTTTGATGATATCACGTCAAAGAATTCTTGTGTTTTTCATCACATGCTTTATCACTAACTTTAGCCTTGACATAGCAAGAGTTTAGTCACAAACTCTTAACTTCAAAAAGTTGATAGAGATATTCTTTGGATCTCATCAGGAAGTTTTATGTCTCTTTTGACATAATGCACCTTTAAAATTTAATCCAACGTGCAATAAACTATTTTAAAAGCAATTTTCTTGGGACACCTGTCGTAAATAGTGTAGAGCTTCTCTCATTATCAAGTGACAAACTTTCATGATAGTTTGGATATTTTTTGTCATTTTTGCGTACACTTTAAAACGTTTCTTACATGGCCGTGAAATTACTTTTATTGGACTGTGTGCTGCTTTGTCCGCTGCGTATTTGTATGGCTTTGATAATTTTTTCTATTTCTTACAATCCAATTCGACATGTCTAAGAAATTTCTTGAGTTTCGATTAAACAACTTTGAAAATTGGAGCATGTACAAAGAACCCTTTTTTACCCTTCTTGGCAAGTTAATGTATCTTCATTCTGCAATTTGCAAGTGTGTGAATTGACGAGAGTCACAGTAATCATCCACCAAGGAAAATAAAATAGCTCACTAGACTTTTCGTTACTTTGTCCGAAGTCGTCTAAGCTAGTGACTTTATGTTTGAAGAATTTAACTTCATTTTATCTGAGACATAGACAATTACATCGTCTACGCTAAAGATTTTACTTTATCTAAGGCAAAATTAATTACACCGTCTAAGCCATAGATTTATTGTCTGATGCAAAGATATTACACCATCTAAGCTGAAGATTATATTTTGTCCAAGGCGAAGACCAGCGAAGATCATTATAGAGTCTAACTTGCAGATTTACTTTACCACCAAAAAATTTGATCTTTTGGTGAAAATGAACGAAAACTTGTCCTCATTTCAATCTTCACAGGTAATTTTATGATCTCCTTTATATTGATATGTTTTTCCTTACTTTTTTTTTGCAGGTAGAAGAAGAAATCACTTCCAAAGATACCACTTTAGTAAAGATAACCTCACAGTCAAAGAATCTTTTTTTCTGCAACATAAATCAAGTCATGCAAACCAACATTTTAAATACTTTCAGTTGAAGATTTGAAGATATATTAAAAACTTCCTTCAAATAATTCAAGATATAAATATTTAAAGGCGGCGCAAACTATATCAAAGGTTGTTACCATACACTTGGAGATATACTAAAGCTTACAACTAAAGAATTGAAGGCCATATCAATTTGAAGACTTCAAGACTATTATGGGGGCTTCTTATTGGCTTTCAACTGAAGACTTAGTGCTTGGAAGAATTTAACTTGCAGATTTCAACTTGAAGACATGGCAGACTTAAAGGCTTCTACTTGAAAACTTCGACTTGAAGACTTAGTGGATTTGGAGACTTTAACTTGACGATTCAACTTGAACATTTTGTAGAATTGAAGACTTCAACTTTTGGCGAATTCAAAGGCCTCAACTTGACTTGCTGAATTTGAAGACCTTGACTCAATTTGAGGACTTCCCAAAATTGAAGGCTTTAACTTGAAGATTTGCTGAAATGGAAGATCTTATAATCACTTAGCAGATTTGAAAAATTCAGAATACTTGGTGGACTTGAAGACTTCAACTCGAAGATTTAGGTAGATTTTAAGAATTCAACTTGAAGGTTAAAGTATAAGAGTTAAACTTGAAGATCTAGCCACTTTAAAGAATTCAACTTGGAGACGTGCCAGATTTGGATAGTTGAAGACTTAGCGGACTAGAAGAATTTAATTCAACTTCAAATGGAAGATTTAGCATGCTAGAGACTTCAACTCAATGATATAGAAAATTTGAAGAATTCAACTTGACGATTTAGAAGAATTCAGCTCAAAGAGATGACGATTTTGAAAACTTTGCAGCCTGCTAAAGACTATAATTGTCTCGAAGATACCAATCTCGGTGAAGAGGATCAAGTCATTATGCAATTTATAACAAGTGAAGTTTTTTTTAATACTTTATGGATTTGAAGACTTGGCGGACTTGAATACTGCAACTTTAAGATCTAGCGGGCTTAAATACTTTATATTGATGATGTAATAGACTTGACAAAATCAACTTGACTTAGAATTAGAGGCCTCAACTTGAATATTTAGCCTCTCATTAAAGAAACTACAATCATTCCATCAAAAGACCTCAATTTGACATAGAGGACTTGCCCCCATTTAGCCATCAAGATAAGATAGAGAGTTCAACGAAAGAATAAATGTACACCTAATTTTCAAGTGTCAACCAAGTGAATTATATTCCATCATACCTCATTTTAATGTTGCCTTGGGTAATATGTATTTTTGAACTCGTATGTCTGAACTTATAATGAAACTCTAAGCTGCCTACGTACCTCGGTGAAGAGGATCAAGTCACTCTGTAGTTCGAAATGGGTGAATTTTTTTTTGCGTCCTAACTTTTTTCTAGGCCGCCTCTTTTGAGGTTTTCAACCTAGTGGACTTTATTTTTTTGGATGTCCTAATTTTTTCCTAAGCCGCGTCTTTCGATGTTTTTAACCTAACGGACTTTTTTTTGACCGTGCATAGTTTATACTCTTGCGGGCCAGGAGTAACATGCAGTTTATGCTCATTCGTTAAGGAACATATTTGTTTTCTTCAAGGATAGTATATCTTCATGAATTTCCCGTTGATGTGGCCAATCCGGAAACCTTTTAAGTCAACTATCGTGTAAGCTCCACTTGAGTATACCTCTTGTACAATATATGGTCCATCCCACTTAGCAGATAATTTTCCCCCGGATCGATGAGAGGTAATGATAGGCCTTTTGACCACAAGAACTTGGTCACCTACTTGGAAAGATCTAAGGCGTACCCTTTTGTTAAAAGATCGAGACAGGCGAGCTTGATAACATTCAAGGCTTTATTGAGCTTCTAACCTCTTTTCATCAAGGGCTTCCAATTCTTCAAGGCGTAACCGAGCATTTTCTTGATCAGTGAGTCCTTCTTGAATGGAAAGCCGCAACGATGGGATTTGACGCCCAAGTGGAAGGATTGCTTCAACTCCATAAACAAGTGAATAAGGAGTCGCTTGCGTTGGTGTGCGATATGTGGTCCTATATGCCCAAAGAGCTTCTTCCATTCTCTCATGCCAATCTCTCTTAGTATTAGAGACAACCTTTTTCAACAAGTTGCAGAGTGTCTTGTTAAGTGCTTCAGCAAGTCCATTGGCAACATCATAATACATGGAGGAATTGCGTTGCTTGAAGCTAAAAAGATCACATATTTTATTCATCAGCTTGTTATCAAATGGCTTACCATTGTCCGTCAATATATATCGAGGAATGCAAATCGATAGATAATATTGACTCGGATGAAGTTAGCTACATTTTTCTTATTTACTTCCTTAAGAGAAATAGCTTCTGCCCACTTCGAGAAGTAATCAGTTGCGGCCAAAATGTATATATGTCCACCAGAAGACTTTGGCAATGGACCAACAACATCCAAACCCCAAGTATTAAATGGCCAAGAAGCAATAGTTAGGTGTAATACTTTAGGTGGTTGATGTATGAATTTAGCATGGACTTGGTAAGATTTACACCTTCGAGCGTAATCTAAACAATCATTCACCCTGGTTGGCCAATAATACCCCATTCTTTTTATGTGGAAATGAAATTTTAGCCTAGATTGATGCGCACCACATACTCTAGAGTGTGCTTCTTGCAAGGCTTGAGGGGATTCATCAGTCCCAAAATAACGTAGGAGCACTCCATTAAATGATCGTCTATAGAATGTATTCTTATAATAAAGAAAATGAGGGGCTCCCCTTCGGATTTCTGTCTTCCTTCGAGGATTTTCTGAAAATATCCCGTAAGAAAGATAATCGATTAATGGTTGTCGCCAATCTTCAATTTCAACCTCAAGAATGGAAGAAAAATGCTCAACTTTGCTTTCTTCTTCCTCATAGTCATTTGGTGGAGGAACTACCCATCTTTGGAAAACATCGACTTGTGTCTGATCAGGCAAAGATAATGTAGAAGCTAAGGCTACTAATGCATCAGCTCTCTTATTTTCCTTTCTCGGCACGTGTTGAATAGTTACCTCTCCAAGACAACTTACCAATCTTTGAGCATATTTGTGATATGGCACCAACTCTGGCTTCTTGACCTCATAGCTACCCAAAATCTGATTGATTACTAACTTGGAGTCTCTAGAAACTTGTAGTAGCAATTGTTTGATATCCATAGACATTTCAATCCCAAGTATGAGCGCTGATACTCAGTACCATTATTAGAGCACTGTTGTGTCAGAGTGAAAGAATAAGGCAAAACTTCTCCTTGAGAAGTGATAAACACTATTCCAGCGCCATCAAAATACATCTTCCAAGGAGGCTGAATTTCTATGACCATTGCATCTTCATCAGGCAATTCATCAGGCAACTCCCTATCATCTGGAATCAGATGGTCAGTTAGGAAGTATGCTAATGCTTTTCCTTTTACTGCCTTTTGAGGAACATACACAATTTCAAATTGTTGAAATTAGAGGTACCACCTCGCTAATTGATCACTTAGGACTGGTTTAGACATGACAAACTTGATAGGATTCTCTTTTGAGACGAGTCGCATAACGTGAGCTTGGAAGTACTGCTTCAGCTTCTGAATAGAAAAGACAAGTGCCAAACATAACTTCTCAATAGGTGAATACTTGAGATCATTTGGCGTCATCATCCTGCTCAAGTAATAAAGTGCATTTTCTTTGCCTTCATTGTTTCCTTGAGCCAGAAGCGCTCCTACTGACCTTTCATGTGCTGAAATGTATAATATTAATGGCTTTCCCAGTATGGGGACTGCTAGTACTGGAGGTTTCATCAGATAAGACTTAATGTTTTCAAAAGCATTTCTGCAAGCTTGGTCCCATTCAAAAGGAACCCCTTTCTTCATGAGGCGACTAAATGGTTGGTATTTTCCAGCCAGATTGGAAACAAATCTTCTAAGATATTCCAGCTTACCCTGTAAGCTTTTTAATTCATGAATATCCTTAGGATCGGACATTTTCAAGATAGAATCCACCTTAGCTTGATCAATTTCGATACCTCGATGTTGAACAAAAAACCCAATGAACATCCCTGAAGTAACTCCAAAGGTGCACTTCAACGGATTCATTCTGAGTTGGTATCTTTGAAGCCGTTCATATACCGTCCTCAAATCTTGCAAGTGATCATCCTTCTTCCTTGACTTTACCACCAAGTCGTCAACATAACACTTCACGTTTTTATGAAGCATGTCATCAAAAATATTTTTCATGGCACGTTGATATGTAGCACCAACATTCTTCAAACTAAAAGGCATTACCTTATAGCAGTATATACCTTTAGGGGTGCGAAAGGCAGTAAGTTCTTCATCCTTCGGTGCCATGCAAATTTGATTATATCCAGATGAACCATCCATGAAAGACATCTCCTCGTATCTAGTTGTTGCATCAATCATGAGCTCATGGATGGGAAGAGGAAATTCATCCTTAGGACAAGCATTATTTAGGTCCCTAAAGTGAACACAAACTCGAATTTGGCCATTATTCTTTATTACAGGGACGATGCTTGAAATCTAAGTAGGGTATTTAACTTCTCAAACAAAACCAACCTCAATAAGCTTATTAACTTCGGTTTCAATCAAGGGAACCAGTTCAGTTCTGAAGCGACGTTGTGCTTGCTTCACAGGACGAGCACCTCGTTTGACAACAAGATGATGAACATCCACCTTAGGGTCTAAACCTGGAATTTCTTTGTATCTCCAAGCAAATACATCTTTGAAATCCTTAAGTAGCTCCATATATTTTCTCTTTTCATCACCAGTTAGAGAGACACTTACATATGTGGGATTTGGATCTTCAACTACTTCGAGATTGACATCTTTTAGTGTATCAACCGTTTTCTTCATCCCTTCTTCAAGATCAGGTGGTGCATCTTTAGCATCTTCATCCTCTTGAGGATCACCATCATTGAAAGATATGTGATGACATACATGAATATCAAGACATTTTTCCTCAATTTTTGTATAAGGTGAAGCATTTTGTTCATCATGAATGGTGATATGATATGATGGCCCCACACTTTCTTCATCTTCCTCCCGTTCTTTAGTGTGGACTATAGTATGAGCCTTTGCTTTTGAGGAACTCTCCGCACAAAACTACAATTTTGGTCTCTCGCCTCATTCTAGAAGGAATTAGACTTGGGCAGTCTGTGGTCAAAATCTCCTTTTTAACGGAGATGGTGCTCCAATCCTTCTATTACTTCCATGGAATTTGTTTTCCTTCTTCAGTGGTCCCAACCTATCAAAGACTGAGGTCCTTGGTTTCGTAAGCCGATCAAACATAGAAGGCTTCTTATTAAGCGTCACAGACACTTCTTTAGCAGTAATGTAGTTACAATTTGCCCTTTTAATGGAGATACGGATGGGCGGGGGTCGTTTGTCACCCAATTTTTCTCGTGATTGCTTCAGTGGGTACCCTTTATCCATCATCACCCTTTGAGTAGGATTTTCAGCTTCAGGCGGGAGCTTTCCCAACTTGGATGGTTCATTGGGATCATATCCAGCTTTTACCAACAACTTGTAGGCGTTTGGGTCAAAGCCCTCATCTGTGTGCTTTACAGGAAGTGCTAGATTTAGAAGCGAATTGTGGTTTGATGATTTGACAAACCCTTTAAGCAACTTTGTAGACGACTTAATTGCATCAATTCTCTTGATATGAAGGGTCAAGTCTTTTAACACATTACCTTGTAGTTCAGAAGAAGGATCTTCAACCTTCCTTGCCTTTGTGACATATCTAAGAACATGAGTCACTTTCTTACTTGAAGATGCCTCATTCATCTTTCTCCTATCATAAAGCACCTGATCTTTTTCAACCGTAATTTTAGCCTTGCTAGTTGTGATATCAACCTTCTTTGCAACACTTTTGGTCAGCATCACATCATCAACCTTGACCTCCTTTGAGACTTAATTCTTTAAGTAGAATTTCGCATCGGTAAAGTATGATTCAGCCCTGGTAAAGAGTTTATCATCAACGACTATCTTCTTTTCGACCCCATCTTCATAGTACTTCAAGCATTGATGGTAGGTGGACGAGACCACTTTGTTTTCATCTATCCATGGTCTACCTAACAAGATATTATATGAGGTCTTTGCATCGATCACGTACATCCATGCACTCGAACGCAAATCTCCCATATTTATTTCTAATTTGATAGCCCCTATAGCTCTTTGCCCCCCTTGATTGAACCTTTGATTCATCAAACAACTTCACGTAGTTCATCCATTGGTATGCCAAGCTCTTTGACAGTACGAATTGAAAGAATATTGACGCCAGATCCATCATCAATTAAAATTCTATTTATTCTCTGCTCACGCACAAATCCAACCATAAATAGCGGACTATTATGGGGTGTTTCACCAAGCAAAAGATCATCATTATTAAATGTGATCTTTGCATCACAAGTGTCCACTTCTTCATAGATGCTTAGTGAGTTTTTCAAACAAGGGAGGTGGAAACAATGATGCCTCTTCATTCTTTGTCTCTTCTTCGTCTACCTTACAACATGAGGCCTTGATATCTTCACAGGAAGCTTGCGTGCTTAACCATTTTGGTAGAAATTCATCCAATGTCACTGGACGACGTAGCCTATGATAGCGATTCTCCTCCATTTATGTTTTCTTCCCATTCTTCTTTATCATTTTCTTCTTGGGTCTTTTCACCATTTCCCCCTAGTCAATTTCTTATTTGACTCCCTTTGTGAATTTGTCTTGCAGCGTCTCTGCCGAGTCACAAGAATCCAACCTTCATCATCGTCTTGACCATCACGTGATTCACTTTCCTCTTGATATCTTTCCTCCGTTATTACTTCATTCACTACAGGGAGAAGCAATGTTTTGCTCACATCGACAGGTTTGATGTCACCAAATTTAATCATATTTGGTGATGATGCAATTTGGACGCCATCACATTCATGTACTTCGACAAAATTGCAGAGGACAACGGGATCAAGCGAACCAAAAACGACAGAGACTTGATTCGAACTTTCTTTCTCATTCTCAAGCAAGATTTTTACTTCAGGAGCCAAGTCCATGACTTTCTCCTTAAAGATAAAGCACTTTTCAATATGGTGGCCAATCAATCGATGGTACTTGCAATAATTTGGATCATTAGTCCTTTCAGCTTCATCTGGGTGCTTCATTTCAGGTAACTCAATGAGTTTCAACTCAAGGAGTTCTTCAAAAATTGCTGGAACATCAGATTCCAAGACGGATATTCTTTCGATTGCATTTCCTTCAGAGTTAATTTTCGGTCGACTTTATCCTGTAAGGACGTTATTTTCACACTGTGCTTCTTACTCATTTTTGTAGTGACCTTTAATGGCGAGGCATTGATATTCATTGATTCCTTGCTCTCAGATTTTGGAAAAAACTTGCCTACTTTATTTCTTGTTTATCCTTCACTTTGCGAGGTTCATAAACTGGTGGCCCTTGATTTCCACTTGAAGACATGCTTAACTCCATATCATGAGCACGCGTATCCAATTCTTCAAAAGACTTAGGCTTGATACCCTGTAGGATGTAACGAAGTCCCAGTGCATTCCTTTGATACACATTTCTATTCCAAAAGTTTCACTAAGTCTGTCTTTGCAGTTGAGGCTTGCATTCCTCCATCGATTGATGAAATCAACAACTAGTTCATCCTTCCACTGACATGTGTTTGTGAGTTCAACCATGCTTACGATTCTCCTTGTTCTATAGAAGCGGTTGAGAAATTTATGTTCAAGTTGCTCCCAGCTATCGATGAAACCAGCATCGAGATCAGTGTACCAATCAAAAGTATTTCTTTTTAAGGAACGAACAAACTGCTCGACAAGATAATCTCCATAGGTTCCAGCATTATTACAACTTTGAACGAAGTGTGCAAATGTGTTGCTTTGGATTTTCTTTTCCATCAAATTGTTGAAATTTTGCGGGTTAATAACCTGCAGGCATCTTCAAACTATCAATTATCGCAGTGTATGGCTTTGCACATGCGAGAGAAGACTTGGTGGAAACATCATACTTATCTTTTATGGTTCCCATAATGAAGTCTTTCAACTGGTCAATGGGAATAACCCCATCAGATGAAATATGAAATTCTTTAGGAGTCGTTATCTGCCTTGTAGATGAATCTCCTTTATCTTGCATCATAGGGAGCTTTCCAGGTGCATGACTTGAATCTCCCTCCATCATGCTTTCAACTCTATTTGTCAGCTTGACAATTTGATTATCTTGATCTTGTATATGCTTTGTTAACCCTTCAATTGCCTTTGTTAAATTTGTGAGTTGTTCTTCAACAGTTGAAGTGTTAGTCACCATTGCTTGGATAATCGTTGTGGATGATGGAGCAAAGCATGTATTTTCTCTTATAGCATATTCTGAGTGGAACAACTCACGTGGAGTACTTGGAGCAGATCCAGTGATTAAGAAATCGTCATCATCCTGTGTAATGAGATTCTTAGATCTAGATGGACTAAGTAGAGCCAATGTCCTCTCAATGATTTCAGCAATGTGCACTCCTTCTTCCAATTCAGTTGGAGATGATCTTGCCCCCTTTGAGAATCGAAAATCAAAGATAGGAACTAATGCAGACGGCATTTGAAATGCTTGTTGTCCCAGCAAGTTTGCCTTGTTCCTAGTGACAGGACGTACGCTTTCCATAGTAGCATCCAACAAGTTTTCAACATCAGAGGAAAACTTGGAATCTGTAGCCTTAGCAGTAGTGAGCTTGAAGTTGATCTTCTTAGGAGCCATTTCCGTGTTCTTGAAATTTTGTAATTGAAGAGATGAGAGGTAAAGATTGTCCCACTGGGCGTGCCAGAAATTTGTAACAATAAATTTTCGCGTCGAGAAAAATAAATAATCAAGACGGAAAAATTGCGTAACAAATGTAGTATTTGATTTCAATAAGTAATGAGTGTTACAATCTCTATGGTATTCCTCTTAGTCTTCAAGAATGTATACTATCTTGATGAACTTGATTTTGATTTGATTCAATGGCCTGTAAAGCTTGATCTTGAATCTCCTTCTTGAATTTGAACTTGGATTTGATCACGAACAAGTAATTTGATCTTGAACGCCTTGGTATTTAATTTGGCTTCGTTCTTGATCTTGAACTTGAACTTGAACTTGTAGCTTGAGCGCTTGAACTTGTAGCTTGTAGAGAAATCTGTGGTGTTTGATTCACGAGCTCTCTGCTTGCTTCTTGTTATCACTTCTGGTGTCTTTAGCTTTATGAAAACCTCTATTTATAGTTGTAGGGAATGGTGTGACTCTGTGATTTGATTGGTCCCTTTGAACTATCCAATGCCATCTAGACACTTAGCACCACTCAATTGGTTGTTAATTTGACTTGGATTGCCACCCCTTCTTGACACATGGCACAATTTCATTGGCTCAATTATTTGGTTTGGATTGCCACATCACTTGACACGTGGCATGAGCCTGGGCTATAAGATGGGCTAATAGACATTTGGACATTGGGCCAATAAAGTGGGCTTATCATTTAATTTGTAGTCCGATTAAACGGACTAGCCCAACACATGTATTTTGGATTTAAATAATTAACCCAATGTACTAGCCACAATATTTGTTTGGACTAGTGTCTTGAATTTAATAAGTTCCAAATTATTTTACGAACTTAAATCCGATAAAATTTAAATGCTTACAGCGGCTTAATTCAGTAGTACGGTAGAAAACAACGGCTTGAATATATTAATGGAAAATAACAACATAATAAGCTAATTTCTACAGAGAACTGTTCAAGGAGATAATTATACGAGCTTACATACAGGGACGTATGTAGCTGTGTAACACCGGGTTCAATTGAACTCATAATTTTGACGGTGCACACAAATTTATGTGCAAAAAATTCATTAAAATCTCAATAAATTATAGGTATGAACCTATAACTTTAAGGATATAATGAGTTTTAGTACTAAGAACCTTAAAAATTGAACCTATAAAGTTTAAATCCCGGATCCACCCAATTTATGGACTGTTGACAGTTGAACTAGGTAGGGGTCCATTGTATTTTATACAAATCCCACATAATTAAGAGAAAAAAGTTAAAGTTCAGAAATCAACTATTAAAACGCCATTGAAATTAAATCCCAAGGTAACAAAGTTGTGAGCCTCAAAAGCCTAGAAGTAATTAATCTAAGGAAGTCAGGCTAAAGCAGATTGGATTTGGACAGTAACAATAATACAAGTGTTAACACCAAATTTGACATTGTTTAGTTTCGAAGGAACACACATAATCATACTGTTAAATTAGACCTGTCGATTTGACCACAACCATAATTACTATTTTGGAGAAATGACAAACCTAATGTAATCATAATAGTCTCTTTCTTGATTAATAACCTTTCTATTATCAATTATTTTCTTCAAACCTAATGTAACAATTACGGTAAGAATTCAATAACAAGAATAGCAACAAATATCCAAATTAATTAACTTTGCAATTATCTAGAAATAAAATAACCTATAAATTCCTGTATTTATTCTACCCCACTAAACACTGAGTAGATGACTTCCACTACCTAACTAAACACAATAATAAAACAGCAAAAAATAAATAAAAATGAAGCCACCTTTTTCCTCTTCTCTTCTATTAATATTACTACCTTTTATTGTTCTTGTCATTTTTATGTACACTGAAGAATTTAGCTGCATTTTGTGTCAGCTTGATCCCAGAGTTTTCAGCCAACAACATACTAGTGAGTAATTCAGTGAACTTGCACTTTTTCTTTCTCTTTTATTTATTTATCTATTTATTTATTTATTTTTCAGAAGAATTTATCATGTATATTTATCCAAGACAAAATCACATTTTTATTTGTTTATCGAGACATGATAACATATTAAACCAATCTTAGTATACGCATATGTGAAGGGAGCCTTGGTGTAATTATTAAAGTTACTGTCCTGTGATCAGGAAGTTACAGGTTCGAACCGTAAAAACAGCCTCTTGAAGAAATGCTAGGTAAGGCTGCATATAATAAATCCTTATGATCCGGCCCTTCTGCACATAGCAAGAGCTTAATGCACCAAACCGTCTTTAGTTAAAGTTCAAAGTAAAAGGTTTGGTTGAACTCACACTATTCACCAATGCTCGCAGACGGATAAAATAATAAATTTAAAAACCAATTCTCTTAAAGCTAAATCCAAACATTTACCAAAAGAACAAAAAAAAGAAAATTAAACTTTTTTGACTTGTATAATTTGAATTGTGTTGGTAGAGAAGAACAACGAAAAGTTACCATTTGCCGTTGGAGAGACGGAGAAAGGATGCGATGTGTTCAGTGGAAAATGGGTTTGGGATGAGAATCGGCCTTTGTACGAAGAATCAGAATGTTCGTACATAACGCCACAGTCGACCTGCCAAGAACATGGCAGGCCAGATAAAGACTATCAGCATTGGAGATGGCAACCTCTTAGTTGCTCTCTCCCGAGGTAAAATTCTTTTATACTGTCAGTATATATATTTATATATATAAGAAGTTGAACTTTTATATACGACTGAATTATGTTATGACTACATAAATGACAGTTTCAATGCGACATTAATGTTGGAAACACTTCGGGGGAAGAGGATGTTGTTCGTAGGCGATTCGTTGAACAGAGGACAATATATTTCCATGATTTGTCTTGTTCATAGACTGATTCCTGAGAATGCTAAATCCATGGAAAATGATGGTAATTTCGCCATTTTCACCATTAAGGTGATCATCGATCAGTAGCAAATTTTGAACTTACACATTAAAATTCGATGAGTACATTTTGATTTAATATACAAATATAATTTAGTTTATATTTGAATTTCCAGGATTATAATGCAACGATTGAGTTCTACTGGGCACCATTTCTTCTGGAATCAAATTCTGATGTTGCAATAACACATAGGATCGTTGAAAGAGTTGTTCGAAATGGTTCAATAAACACACATGGGAAATATTGGAAAGGATCTGACATAATTGTGTTCAATACATACCTTTGGTGGCTGAGCAATTTCAGTGTCTTGTAATTTCCTTATTTCTTAAGCACTTTTTTGTTCTTTATTTACTAGTTTAATATTAAATATTTAAATTCTGAATCCGTTATTATTTGCAGGCAAGGATCTTTTGACGATGGAGTAAACGATATAGTCGAGGTATCCACAGAGGATGCATATCGCATGGTAATGAAGAGTATGTTGAGTTGGATTAAAGAGAATACGGATCCAAAGAAAACCAGAGTTTTCTTCACTAGCATGTCACCTTATCATGAAAGGTTGAGTAAAACAATAATCTTCTCTTTTCCTCCTCCACACACCCCCTCCCCCCCAAAAAAAAAATTATCATCTCCTCACCTATTTGTATGCTACTTTTGGTTTAAAGAGAAAGGAAAAAGAATAAACCATGAAAAGGAAAACGTAACATACTCTAAAGCTACTTGGATAATAGTTTGTTGAAAATAGAACAAAAAATAGGGAAAATGCATAAGTACCCCTTGATTTTTAATCGAATTTTTAACGACATACTTTATTTTTGCGGGAATTTTATTACCACCCTAAACTATTTTAAGATCAAATAACCCACCCTTAAAGTACCACAACTAAATTTTTTTGGGCAGAGAATCATGCTTGCTTGACACATCAGATTTCATTATAAAAGAAAAAGAAAAAAAACTTTTTCTTTTCCTTTCTCTTTTTTCTTCTTCATTACTCCAGTCACCACCAACAAAATCGGAATTACAAAGATTCACTTATAATTTTTTTTTCTTCTGCTGCTACACTTCTTTAAATGGTTATTATGGTAGAACATTTTCGGATGGTGGCTATAATTGTGATTGTGAGTGGCATAAAGATGATGGATATTATAATTAAGAGGTGAATGATGATATATAATATAAGTATAAGTGTGTCTGCTATGTCAGAAGAAGACTTTTTCCTGTTAAAATTTCAATGCCTCCATTTTTTTCGGTCTGGGAAGGTTTTCCGATGATGAATTTCCCCCCAAACTGAGTGTATTTTGCTTTGCTTAGGAATAGATCTTTTTGGGAGTTTAATTTGTGTGTGAAGTATAGAAAGAGGAAGAAGAAAAATAGAATAAATGGAAGAAGAATGGTTAGACAAAGTCGCCGGCGAGTAAATATCCACTGGAATTAGAAAAGAAACGAAAAAGAAGTAAGACAAATAAAAAGGAAAAGAAAAAAAAAGTAAGAAATTATATATCTCACTAAAAATGTAAAAAAGCAAAAAGAAAAATCTAGAAATCATTTTTCTTGCTTATCATTCTCCTTGGGAGAGTGAAATGCACACAAACTGCCACGTAACCTTTAAGGGTGTAAATAATTTTATTTTAAAATAATTTAAAAAGGTAATAAAATCCCTGTAAAGATAGTGTGTGTAGTTAAAAATACGGCTATATGTGAGGGGGTGCTTATACATTTTTCCCAAAAAGTATTTAAAGTTTGAAGTTGGAAAGAGTATTTGTAATAGAGTTAGGTCATGGTCTACTATATAATTTTGGGTTATTATATCATGAGGAGTTAACCTATTTTTCTTATTTTAAAAAGAATTACTGATCCAAAAGTTTATGTGACTCAGTTTGGAAGAAATAAAAAATAAAGTTCCATAGTTTGTAATATGTTATAAAAAAAAGGGGGGACACTTTGGTGTACAAAGTATTCTGCATTCACGTAGAGTCCGAGGAAATACGATATCCCAATGGGTATGATGTAGACATTCTATCCTAATACAAGCATTAGTGACTGTTTTCACGGCTCAAACCTCTAACTTACAGATCACACGAAAATAACTTTAACGTTGCTCCAAAGCTCTCATTCAATATGTTCAAAACAACATTTGATAATTTAGGGTTTTGCATTTTCCATTGAGAAAATAAGAGTATGTACTCTTTGTTTGGCAGGAGCATAGAATGGGGAGGTGAACCAAACAAGAACTGTTTCAATGAGACAAAAATGATAGAGGATCCAAATTACTGGGCAACAGATAGTAGAAAAAGCATAATGCAAGTGATTAGTGAAGAATTTAATAAATCAAAAGTTCCCATCTCATTTCTCAATATCACTCAGCTCTCAAGTTACAGAAAAGATGCACACTCGTCAATTTACAAGAAACATTGGAATCCATTAACACCAGAACAACTAGCAAATCCTTCCAGCTATGCTGATTGTGTTCATTGGTGCTTGCCTGGGCTTCCAGATACTTGGAATGAACTTTTATTTGCTAAGCTTTTCTATCCTTAGAGATTAATTTTAATGAAAATTAAAGGCCATTGTTTTATATAATGTTCTCAAGATGGACTATTGATTTGGAAAACAACTATACTAGCTGCAATAAAAAATAATAGCCAGCACAATGTATATTTTTATGCATATTTTTTGTGTATTTGACTAGTGAATATAATTATTATTGGCCGGCCGGCTAGATGGGTAAAGACGAGCAATTATCTAATTGAAGGGATCATGTGTACAGGGATCGAAATAATCAGGTGTCATGCGGGAGCTAGTAAAACAACATTTAAACGACGATAAATCGGACAGTAAAAGAGAAATATACCAAAAGAAACACAAATATTTAACGTGGTTCGGACAATTGACCTAGGTCCACGGCGGTGATGAGCAATCCACTATATACAAGAGAATACAAATATCGAGAGAACAAGCTCACGAAAAGGCAATCACAAGTGATACATTGACACTTGTCCCGTAAAGTTCTTCCCCTAAACACGACTCTCAAACCCCGTATGACTACATTGTGGATGCTACTGAATGAGAAAGAAGGATCCTCAATTTATAGAAGTCCAAATCTTTTCCTACAAAAAAAAAAACTAGCCAAACACGAAAGAATTACAATTTCCTTCTACAAAAAAGAAAATACAATAATAATAAATATATTATCCTTTCCTTCGAGAAATAGGAAAACCGAAATACAATAGTATTGTTTTACATCAAAAAATCAGAACAAAACATTACGTCTGATTAGAAATAGTTATTCTTTTAAGGCTTACATGTGTGAATATCTTCTCAAGTCTGCTCTAACCATTCATATTATTTGGCCCCCAACTAGAAAACATATATTAATGAAACTTACTATAAATTCAAAGATATTTTTTTCAGAGACGGCATGTCACATGGTTTCCTACAAAAATTAACTGTACCAAAATTTTGAAGCATAACATGTCTATTCATATTTTTAGGTTTCAAGTTTCTATAATTTGGTCAAAATTAAGGTGCAAAATTACTTTCTATGTTAAGGAGTACATGAGTAGAAATTAGATAAACATTCAATGATAGGAAATGGTCATATTGATTATTCTTGAAAATACTAGAGCAGTACATCTTTATAATAATATCTCTATATAACAGCCATTCACTATTAAAATCAAGTTTTTCTCGGAATTAATTAATTTTTCTATTATGTTATAATATATGTCCTCTATAACAACAATTCACTAACAAACGGGATTATTATAAAAATGTTTGACTGTATATTCATAATGCTCATCATTTAATAGGCCATTAGAGGAATGAACTCATTCACATATTTTTCTCATTGCCTTCAAACTTAATGTAATAATAATAGTAAGAATTTAATAACGAGAGTAGATACAAATAATCCAAAACAATTAATTGTGCAATTATCTGGAAATAAATTTATTTCCTTCAATTCTTTCTATATGTGACCTCTATAATTTCCTGTATTTATTAACCCAATGAATCATAGAAAGCTTCAAAGGAAATGGAGTCACCTCCAAATTCTTCTCCTTTTTCCTCTTCTATTCTTAAAAAAGTTCGTCTTTCTCCACTTTTGTTAATATTATTACCCTTCATTGTTCTTGTCGTTATTCTGTACCGAGAAGAATTCACGAGCAGCATTTTTGTTCAGCTTGACTTTAGAGTTTCCAGCCAACAACACAATTCTACTTCAAGAATAAGTGAGTAATTCTAATGAATTTGCACTTTTTGTTTCACTTTTAATTAATTTATTTTTATTAATTTTCGGAAGAATTTATTATGCATGTTTGTCCAAGCTAAAAAATCACTGTTTTGTTTGTTTATGCAAACGTGAAAATATAACAAATTAAACCAATCAATCAAAGCACAAAATAATTTCTCTAAGAATTGAATTTAGAATAAAGAATCAGTAGTAGGATCTGTATAATCTTATTACACGTAAATCTAGAATCAATATTTGTTGTTACTCTTCTTTTTTTTATATCTTTACTTGAGTCGAGGGTCAGGTTTGCTTATGCACTATCCTCTTTAGTCCTTATTTGTGAAATTACACTGAATTTATTGTTGTTATATATTCATATAGTTCAAGCTAAAAGCAAAAGGTTGGGTTGAACTCACTGAACCTGCCTGGTATATACATCTGTTTGCCAATATGCGATAAAAAAAAAATTCCAAAAAATTAAATTCTTAAAATTGAATCGAAACACTCACAAAAAGAAGGAAAAAAAACCAAAAACAAAACAAAGCTTATTATTGTTGTACACATCTTTTTGATTTGCACGATGAAGTTGGGTTAAGATTAACTGCATTTTTAATTTATTTTATCTCCCACATTTTTACTATAAGTGTTTCATATTTACGATGAAATTTACGAAAATTGTTGGCAGAGAAGAGCAAACAAAAATTACCATTTGCAATAGGAGAGACAGAGGAAGGATGTGATATTTTCAGTGGGGAATGGGTTTGGGACGAGAAAAAGCCTTTGTATGAAGAATCAGAGTGTCCGTACATAACGCCGCAATTGACTTGTCAAGCAAATGGCAGGCCAGATAAAGACTATCAACATTGGAGATGGCAACCTCATGGTTGCTCTCTCCCGGGGTAAAATTCTTTTATACTGTCAGTAAATATATACGATGGATTATATTATGAATCCACTACACCATTTCTAGAGTTTTCATTTCTTTGACATCAGTGTAGTTACTTACTGATCATTAATCGGCATGATTAAAAAGGACGGATGTTGGACCTAACTCAACCGTAAAAGTTTTTCTCCTTATGATTCATGACACCTTGGCTAACCTTAAAATGGCAGTTTCAACGCGACATTGTTGCTGGAAACACTTCGGGGAAAGAGGATGTTGTTCGTAGGCGATTCCTTGAACAGAGGACAACATCATTCATTGATTTGTCTTGTCAATGGACTCATTCCTGAGAATGCTAAATCCATGGAAACTGTTGGTAATTTCGACGTTTTTACCATAAAGGTGATCATCACTAGCAATTTTTGAGCTTACACATTACACATTATGTTAATTAATTAGTTACATTGATACAATAATTACTAATATAAGTTAGCTAATATTTGAATTTCCAGGATTATAATGCAACAATTGAGTTCTATTGGGCACCATTTCTGCTGGAATCAAATGCTGATGATGCAGTTAAACATAGAATATACAAAAGAGTTGTTCGAAATGATTCAATTGATGTACATGGGAAATATTGGAAAGGGGCTGACATAGTTGTGTTCAATACTTACCTTTGGTGGAGAAGTGGCTACCATTTTAATATTTCGTAATTTCCTAAGCTCTATTGATAATTTATTCAGTTTTATTGCTTTTTATCTGTGACAAATCCGACCCTAGGGTCAGGAATTATTTCAGAACTTATTCTTTCAACTCAAAACGTGTAATATTGAAATTCTGAATCCGCTACTGTTTGCAGGCAAGGATCTTTTGACGATGGAGTAAAAGATATAGTGGAGGTGTCCACAGAGGATGCGTATCGAATGGCAATGAAGAGTATGTTGAGATGGATTAAAGCGAATATGGATCCAAAGAAAACCAGAGTCTTTTTCACTAGCATGTCACCTTCTCATGAAAAGTGAGTAAAACATTAACCTCTTTTCTTCCCTTCCTTAAAAAGAATATTCTCATCTCTTTCCCTTGTTGCATAGTGCATTTTTACTTTAACAAAAAAGGAAAAATATTATACCAACAAAAAAAAAAAAATTACTTTAAAGCGTATTTGAAGTTGAAAAAGAGTATTTCGAATTACTGGTCAGGATTTTACCAGGTCTATGTATATAATTTTTGTTTGAGAAAAAATAAGTGTTTATTCTTTGATTGGCAGGAGCACAGAATGGGGAGGTGAACCAAATAAGAATTGTTTCAATGAAACTAAAATGATAGATGATCCAAATTATTGGGGATCAGATAGTAGAAAAAGCATAATGCAAGTTATTGGTGAAGAATTTGGTAAATCAAAAGTGGCCATCTCATTTCTCAACATTACACAGCTCTCAAGTTACAGAAGAGATGCACATACATCAATTTACAAGAAACAATGGAATCCATTAACACAAGAACAGCTAGCAAATCCATTTAGCTATGCTGATTGTTTCCATTGGTGTTTGCCTGGACTTCCAGATACTTGGAATGAGCTTTTATTCGCCAAGCTTTTCTATCCTTGAGATTTTTTAGATGATTGAAGCGTATCGCGCGTATTACATTATATAATGTATTCAAGATTTGATTCATGTGGGATAAGAAGAGCCACGGGGCGAGCAATTATCCTCCTCAATAGTCGGATAGAGAGTGAGAAAATAACTAAAGAGAAATGAGTATAGTGGAGATAGTCGTATTTAATGATAGATCGCGGCCATATTATTAAAAGTTTTGCTACGGGTAAAGGAGTAAAGAGTTTCAAGAAAAATATCCTTTTGTTGACTTGGGAGAATGATGTTAACAAGGAAAAATATCCTTTTGTTGACCATAGTTTGGATATGAAACAGTACACAATTTAGTTTTTGTCTTTATCTAATTGAACTCTTCATATGTACATAATAAATGTACTCTAATTTTTTCATTTCTTTGCATTTTGCTCCGTAGTGTGTGCATTATTTTTCGATTGATGAGAACAACAGCAACCATTTGCGTGCAAGAGTTTTCTGCTCTTGAGTGAATACCCTAAAATCCATTTAAACTAGTTAAACTATTCTAGTTAAACTACTCGGCGTTCCTAAAATTTCTCTTAGTTATATATCCTTATATATTAATAAAAACTTCGTCGATTTTTTAGTAGTGCATATGATACACTCTTCTAGTTAACTCAGACTAATTCAAATATCAATTTAATTGAGAATTGTAACTAATTATCAAAAGTAATTAAATGGGTAAATGTTTGGAGGGGTTAAAACATCAAAGAAAGAGGATGAAGGGATAAACTTCGATTAAAAACAAATTCTCTCCAGCTCCTCCGAGAGTGGTGACGTCTGTCTCAATCGTGATTTTCGCTGTTAAACCTCGATTAAACATTTTTTTTCATTAACCTTTGATTTCACCGAGAATTTTAGTATAATAGGAGATTTGGGATTTAAAAAAATTAAGGTTTGGTAAAAATTTCAATTATAGTTTGATAAAAATTATAGCTTTTGGTGGACCTAAATAGTGTTTTTTGAAAGAAAAAGACCCAGTAAAATCCCACAAAGTGGGGTATGGAGGGTAGAGTGTACGCAGACCTTACTCGTACTCTGATGGGGCAGAGAGGCTGTTTCCGATAAACCCTCGGCTCAGGAAGGCGGAAATAAAACAAAAAAGAGAAAATTCATCAGTAACGCTAGCAGAAATCATAGAAATAGTAATAGAAGCATAAAAACCATAAGATAGAGACATGCAATAACAATAACTCTACCCCCTAGCCTCAACCCTAATGCTTGACCTCCAGGTCTTCCTATCAAGGGTCATGTCCTCGGAAATCTGCAGTCGTGCCATGTCATGCCTGATCATCTCACCCCAATACTTCTTGGGTCGGCCTTTACCTCTTCTCGTGCACACCAAAGCAATTTTTTTCCAGATGGAACCTATAAGGAGAAAGGAAGATTAAAGATAAAAAATGAAGAAGAAGGCTAGAATATAAAGAAAGTAGAAGGAAAATAGAAAAATTAATTTTTTAAAAAATGGTAACACTAATTGACCATTAGACACGGCCAAGTGAGGCCATTTTTATGTATAATTTCATCTCTCACACATCTTTTGACGAGTCATCTTACATATTTCATTAAAAATTGGACGAGATTTTTTAATATATAGAGAGATATAGTTAAGAGGAGTTTTAAGGACACCAAATAGTTTAAGCAGGTAACCCACAAAAACGTGATAGTTTAGTAAGGTTTTAGGATATTCACTCTTTAATCTTTGCTGAAAGATCTCAAATTTCCTTCTAAGTGCCCGTTTGGACATAAGAAAATTTTACTTTTTTCGAAAAAATTTCACTTTTTTTTAAAAATTAGTAGGCGTTTGGCCATGCATTCCAATTTTTTCTTTTTGGAATTTTGGAATTTTAATTGAAGATGAAGTTTGTGTTTGGTTATAATACTTGCAACATATTTGGATACTTTTTTTTTCAAAATCATGAAACATGATTTATAGCCCACAACTTATAAAATATATCAAACCACCCCAATTGTTATCATATTCTACTTTACTGTAATACATAGAAGATGCAAAATCAATATCATATTTTCTAATTCAACTAATACACAGATGCCAACCCCTTTACGAATTGGGATGGCAAAGGCAGCCGCACACTTTGGTGAGAAGAAAAGACCTGCGTTTTGTGTTTCTGCAGTAGTTGTAGGTTAAAATATTTGTGGAGGGTCATTGTATAAATTATAAAAGTATAGGATAAATTTTGTAAAATAAGCAGTTTTTCAACTTATAAATTTTATAAAAGTATATTGGTAAGAAGCAGTTTTTCAAATTTGAAAATGCATTTTCAAGTGAAATTGGAAAAAAAGGGTTGAATTTGATAAACAAACATTGTTTTCAAAATTTTTTTGGAAAAAAGTGAAAATTTCTTATGTCCAAACGGGCTCTTAGTGTTTGACCATAAATTTTCACTTGAAGATGGTTTTTGAAATTTTTTGAAAATTTGAAAAACTCCAAAAAGCTGTTTTTCAAAATTTTCACTCAAATCACTCACAAAACTTCAAAAACAAAATTATATTCATGTCCAAATATCATTTTCACTTGCGAAAATTTTTATTTTTTTCGGAATTTTACAATTCTTATGTCCAAACGCCAACTTAAAATCTGCGAATGTGCATAGCCAGTAATTCTTTGGCACAATAATTTTCTGGTGTCTTGCTTTCTTATAAGCCAATTGAAAAGACTGAAATTATTGCACGCAAATAAAATGGGCAAAAGCCCATTGTATGTGACGGCAAAACAAAAGAAAGAAAGAAAGGGGGAAAAGGGTCGAAGCAGAAGCTTCAGAAAACGCAAAAAAAAAAGAATTACAAAAGGAGAAGAAGAAGATAAAGGCCTGAACCAAACCTTGAGAAATCTTAAATACGTATTAGTTCTTGCGGTTAATATTCGAATTATTTATTTGGGTTCTTTTATTCTGGTAATTCTTTTTGTCTCAGTTCATATATTTGAAAAGTTTCCCAAAGCATAAGAAATTTGATACCAATAAGTGTTATTCTGGGCAAATTATGCAATTAGAAGTTGGTCAATGTTAATGTAGAATAAATTCACTTGGAAAAAAGAAGGATATTGATGTATTTGTACTTTAATTAGTCTCATTATATATGATCTTTGTTAGGTGTAAATTAAGTTAGGGTGCAAATATTGAGTTTTTGTGTTTAACTGTATTGCAATGACAATATCGAATTTGGGTTTGAATGTGGTAAGTCTAGTATTGAGTACAAAAGATAAGTACCAATTAAGAAGGAATATTATGAACAGTAATGTTATTTCAGTTTCTATTTATGCACACGATTAAGGAAATTGAACAGTAGAGGGAATAAACCATATAATACCTTTTTATTTAAAAGATTTTGGACTAATCTAAATTACTCATATGTGGGTAAATATAATTCGGCGAATTAAGAGTCAAATATGAAACCTCGAGGATTGGGTATTTTAAATTAGCTATGAATTAGCCTAAACAAGGAAATTAACAAGAGATCGATATTATAATTATAGATTGATTGGAGAAATTTGTACGAATTGTTCGAGGTGAAGCATTTGGTACTTCGGCACGAGTACTGTGAGTAGTAATCTTACCGCAGTTTGTGTTTTAATAACTTGCATGATTTATACATGATTTTTAATATGAATATGTTACCGATTATTTTGAGTTGCATGTGAGACAAGTTTTTTACTCGATATGATACGAAAATAGTTATTTGAGATGATTATAGTTGTTTTAAATATTTCTATTGTCACTAGATCTGTTTTACCGTTACTTGAATTTACTGTTATCGAAATGAAATTATATGAGTATTCTTTTGTTATTATAGTCTTATGTTGAGTATCGTTCTTTATTATCAAAGTTGGAGATAAATTAATATTTATGATTGTTAGTGGGTTGATAAGTAATAGTGCAGACTTGTTTTGATTAATTGATAAGTTGTCGATTGTTTGGTTTGATATTAGAATGGTTGGTTGTTGATTTTGAGAGGGGAAACTTTTTGGATAGCCCAAAAACAGGGAAAGCTCTGTCCGTTTTTCTGTAAAATACAGATAAGGCTTACTCGAGAGCACTCACTCCTAAGCGCCGGTCACGATCCTAAATTAGGTCGTGACACAGATGAAATTACTTTCTAGTATTTGTTAAAAAATTGGCTTTCCTCAATTGAAATGGTTAGTCCCGAGTTGTTAACATTAATATTTGCAATTTCATCAATTTACTGAATTAACTTTATAACTTACACATTGAAAATTCATTTCTACTATCTCAACTAAATTTAAAAAATAAACCATCTTTAAAATCATTAGTAGATATTGTAAGAACGAATAAATTCATTGGTATATGATATTTGTGCTCATGTTTTTCTTATAAAGGCGCATGGGGCCGCTGATTATTATTAAGTATTAAAGTAAAGAGAGTTATTGCAATGATGGACTGATTTTATCGAAATTGTCCCTAATTTGTTTTTGCGCAATGTAGAGAAAGTAAATAAAGGCGGTTCACTCCAGAAGCGCTCGCCACACTCGGCATTAGTATGTGAGTTAAAGTTGCTCCCTAACTTCGCTAATGTGTGCGCCACTTGGTTTCCTTCACGGTATACATACCTAATTTCCGGTTGGTCCAGTGCTTTTAACAGGAACCTGCAATCATGAAGAAGATTAACATTAGTTTTAGTGTGAGAATTGTCATGTAGTAATTATAGTAATACCTGGCAATCTGTTTTCACTATACGCGGTATTCGATTTATTATGAAAGCAAGTTCCAACCCTTTCAATAGGGCGATGATTTCAGCTTGGATGGATGATGAGGCAATTGTACGGTAAGAGAATCCATTGACCTTCGGAATCTCTGATGATTCCGCCTGTTCCTCATTTGTTGGAATTATTTTGGTGTGCACCATCTATATTGAGTTTATAGATGTTGTATGGTGAGGGGTTCCATTTTATCGGTGTTTTGGATATTATTGGGTGTTTGCAGTTCTGATTTATGAGACAGAGATACTCCATTACGTCCATAATTATTTTACTGGTATCAATGTGGTGGGAGTCATTATTGAAAAGGTTGTGATTGCGGTTTAGCCAAATATGCTAAAGGATAATAAGCGTTATAATAGCGAAAGGTATGGAAAAATTATTTGGTAGAAAGATGCTCGCATCTGACGTACAATTTACTTTTATCCAATCAAGATGGTTTGAGTGTGTTGGTGGACTGATGTTTAGTTCTCCTCATATGTTGTTGTTGATGGGGCATTGACAGAGGAGGTGGTATGTATTTTCCTCTGTTCCGCAGTGTTTGCATGAGTTTTTTCTTATTATGTTTCTTTGGTATAGAACAATCACAGTTGGTAGTCGTTGGTGTAGTAGAAGTCAAAGGAAAGTTTTTAGTTTGTTATGGCAGTGTACTTTCCATAACCAGAAGTGGTGAAAAGGCTCTTATTGTCGGGTAGTCCCTGTTAGTCTAGTGAAGAGATAGTAAGCTGATTTCGTTGTGAGGTTCCCATCCTCTGTTTCTTTCCAGAAAAAGGAGTCGTTTCTTTCTAGAAAAAGGAGTCGTTTAGTTGTTCAGAGAAATGGATGTAGGTTTGTTGCATGATTTTAGAGATCGTTGGTAGGTCATATGTTAGTGCGTCTAGATTTCAGTTATTATTGGTAATGATAATGTTAACTTTCTTAGTAGAATCTTCCTTGTCGAGTGATCCCTCAATTAATTTCCGTGGTGTGTGGCTGTCTGTAACTCACCTACCTTCCCAAAGTCATACTTTTGTCCCGTTTTCAATGTTCCAGGTTATGCCTTTGGAGAAGAAATAATATGTTTTGGCAACACTTTTCCAGATGTAGGAGCCGTTATTTTCGAAAATCGTGTGATTTCTTCTTTGGGTGTTGGTATATTTTGCTTTAATAATATTTTTCCAAAAGGTGTGGGGATTTGCGTGTGATCTCATAGTAGGTTAGAAAGAAATGCAATATTATTTCATGTTGCTTTATACAGTCCCAGGCCACCCTCTCTTTTAGGAGAAGCTACTGTATTCCAATTGTTGTGATGAACTTTCCGTTTTTCCTTTGTTGACCGCCATAGAAAGTCGTTGTATGCGATCAATATTGTTTCTAATCTTAGCTAAGAGAAAGATTATTTGCATGGAGTGTGTGGGTATTGCTGAGAAGGTCGATTGTATAAGGGTTACTTTGCCAGGTAAGCTTAGTAAATTGGCTTTCCAACCTTTAAGCCTAATATTCATCCTATACTAAATGAATTGGTAATCAAACCTTTTTGGTTGCATGTTAGTGATTGGAAAACCCAGATACTTACCTACGTTGGTTTTTATCTTAATGTTTAGTGTTGTATCCAATGTTGCTTGTTCTGTAGGTGGTGTATTAGAGGAAAAAATGATTTTTGATTTTGAAAAATTTATTCTTTGGCCAAATTAGTGGGCAATGAAGTTGAATATGTTAATGACAGAGGTTGTGTTAGAGTTGTCAGCCTCAACAAATAGGATTAGGTCATACGCAAAAAGGAGGTGGGATATGGTTGGCCCATTGTGACATTTTAATAGGTTTCCAATTCAAGATATCCACTTGATGGTTAATGCATCGGGTTAGTGATTACATACAGATGATGAAGAGGTACGGAGATAGCAAGTCTCCTTGACGGATGTCTCTTGACGGTTCAAAAAAATCAGTAGGCTTGCCATTGATAATGAGTGAGATTGTAGTGGTGGTTATACAATTCATAGTAAGCGTGATTAGGTCATGTGGGAAGTTTAGAGAATTTAGTGAGCTTCTGACGAAGTACCATTCAAGTCGGTCAAAAGTCTTTTCGAGGTCAATTTTTAGCATCATCTTCCTAGTCTGACCCCTACAACTCTTGAATGAGTGAATTGCTTCTTGGTCAATTATTGCATTATCAGTTGCTCTTCTTCCTGAAATAAAACTACATTGATTAGCACTGATAATATTTTTAAGGAAAGTGCAAATACAGTTTACAATAATTTTTGTTATAGTTTTATAAACAGTGTTACAAAAATTTATCGGTCTATATTGGAAGATATTTTGGGGTGTTATTTAAAGATATTCTCAAAAGTGAACATGTTCCATTCTTCCACGTGTACTGTGAAAGAGGTGATAGCATGCGTGTAATTTGTATTGTTGTTCCATTGTTGTCTGACAATGTTTGGAAAAAGTGGGTGAGTAAGCCATATCGTTTCAAAGAGTCCGGAACCCAAGTAGGCTATATTTGGACAAATAAAACTAAAATAAGTCCAAAAAAAATATAAACGGATCTATGTATAACGCCATATTATATGGCGCTATACACTAACAATAACTGTGCCGTTAGTGTATAGCGCCATATACTATGGCGTTATACCTTCTGAATCTGTCATACACAAGTATAACGCCATAGTATGTGGCATTATACCTATTTTCTAGGTAATTGTGCCGTCGTCTTTAAGAATATCCTCCTCCTTCTTCCCCCATTTTTTAATATCCTTCTTCTTCATTTGGTCCCCCACCCCCGATTCTGCCCATTTTTAAAAAAAATAAAAAATTTGGGTCCCCCTGTCACATAAAAATTGAAGAGTTTTGGTCCCACTTTCGAGTAGAGCATTGTATTGTTGTGANGCTTAGAAAATTTCTGCCTATGCTACAAACACAGTTTCAATCTAAGGTAAAATCGATTAGAACAGACAATGGGACAGAATTCTTTAATAAACACATGACAGAGTTGATTAGTTCTTATGGGATTATTCATCAAAGCAGTTGTGTATACACTCCACAACAAAAAGGAGTGGTAGAGAGGAAGCATAGACATATCCTAGACATAGCAACAGCAGTGAAACTTCAAGCTAATACTCCTACACGATTCTGGGGTGAATGTGTTAATACAGCAGTGTATGTGATAAACAGATTGCCTACTGCCTTGCTCAAAGGAAAATCTCCATATGAGGTTCTACATAAGCAGCCACCTAGCCTGAGTCATTTAAGAGTGTTTGGATGTCTTTGCTATGCTACTAACATGAGCAAAGAAGACAAATTTTCCCCCAGAGCAAGAGCAGCCATACTTCTTGGATATGCAGAAACACAGAAGGGATACAAACTGATGGATTTATCTACTAACTGTTTCTTTGTCTGCAGAGATGTAATGTTCAAGGAGCATATCTTTCCATTTGCTAAGTCAATCTCTCAAGTTCCAATTGTAGGGGAGCACACAACAATGGAGATGTTTACAACATCAACACCTCTCAGCAGTAGAGATTTTCAACCTGAGACTGAGCCAAGAGCTCATGACATGAACACATCAGTCGAGGCCAGAAGAAATACGAATGAAGCAGCTGCAGAAAATGCCCATGTTGAGGAGCACTTGTCAACAGACGAAGAAAGGGAAAACATAGAAAGACATGCACAGGATGAATACCATTTATCAGCAATTGTAGAAGACAACAACTCAAATATGCCTAAAGCAAGATTTGGTGAACCAGCACAACAGCAATCTATAATACACAATGATGTCATTGTTTCACCAGTTGTAGAACTGGAAGGCAATGAGATAAGGAGATAAAAAAGAACCTCAAAGGAGCCTTTATGGTTGCACGACTATGTAACCACAAAAAGAAGTCAGGGATCCTCTTATCCATTAACTAACTACTTGTCTTATGACAAATTGAAGGATAAATGCAGAAGTTTTCTAACGAACATTTCTGAAATGACTGAGCCAAAGAATTTTGTCGAGGCTTCAAAGGACAGAAAGTGGATTGAAGCTATGGAAATGGAGAGTAAAGCACTAGAAGACAACAAGACTTGGAATGTTGTTGATTTGCCAAAAGGAAAGAAGGCCATTGGGTCAGAGTGGGTATATAAGATCAAGTATAAAGCTAGTGGAGAAGTAGAAAGGTTTAAGGCAAGATTGGTTGCTAAGGGATACAGTCAAAAGGAAGGTTTAGATTACAATGAAACCTTCTCACCAGTTGCAAAAATGGTTACTGTAAGATCTGTTATTGCACTTGCTGCATCCAGAGGATGGAACATTTCAAAAATGGATGTGTACAATGCTTTCCTACAAGGTGATTTGTATGAGGAAGTGTACATGGAGCTCCCTCAAGGTTTCAGAAAACAGGGGGAGACAAAGGTTTGTAGGCTGTTGAAATCACTATATGGCCTAAAACAAGCTTCAAGACAATGGAATATCAAGCTAAGTGAGGCTCTCATAGCTGCAGGATATGTTCAGAGCCTTTACGACTACTCCTTATTTACCAAGAGAAATGGTGAAAACTTTGTAGCAGTATTAGTATATGTCGACGACTTGTTGATAACTGGAAACAG